>CATIWR010114382.1:0-10499 GCA_949677035.1 Omphalea diandra
AGGGTCATGACAATATTGTATACAATTAATTTCAAGCAAATTTTAATAAAATATAAGCATTTTTTAACTAAGGATGAAAATTGAGAAACACCCATAATAATAAAATAATAAATATTATTATTTTAACTAATATATATATATATATATATATATATATATATATATATAGATAGATAGATAGATAGATAGATAGAGAGAGAGAGAGAGAGAGAGAGGATTGAATTTAATTTTTTCAGTTTGAAATAGTTACAATACGATTCGATTATCGATTTAAGTAATATAAAATTCTGATACTGTTTTGATTAAAAATATCGATACGATTCGCTTCAAGTATTTTATTGTTCAAATACAAAATTATCTATTATAGTTCGATTTAATTCGAAAATCTTTGAATCCCATACTCGCCCCTATTAGATGCATATTACTGTTAAAATCAAAGAATAAATGTGAATTAAAATATTATGTTATCAAAATGCCTATTTTATTATTTTTTTACTAATTAAAGAAACTAAATGTTGACTTAATTGGCATACTTATCACATAATAAAATAAAAATTACATTCAGCTATTTAACTAAGTAAAACATCTCAATCTAATTAACAACACAATAATTAATTTAGCTTAAAAAAAGTATATGAAACAAACTAATTGATAAACAAAGTACTGTATATTCCCCGCTACTTGCTTTGATTGGTAAAATAAAAGTAAATATTGACCTAGAAAACACCTTTGGGTTTGGTTCGATCGCACTTGTTGGCACTAAACTGGGGCAAACGCATAATAGTTGGTTTCGTTTGATGACTTTGACAATTACCAAAAGCAAGACTTGAAATGTTTCAGGTCTTCCATATAATATGGTAGATTATTATGAGTGTGACATCTATTCTTTCGTCTGTTATGGTAGTAATCAATCACATTTGATTAGATTCTTGGAAAAAAAAAAAAAAATACAACGTTTGACTTCGTTTGTCATTAATTTCGTCCTATTTAACCTTTTTCAGAAAAAAAAAAAAGAAAAAGATAATTTTAAAAATTTTAATTAGACAATAATTAATGCTTATTAATTTATGTTTGTTATTAAATGAGCAACGTAAAATTGAGTTACAACTTAGTGAGAAGAGATTCAAATTCAAAATCTAACTCATGAGATGTGCACCAACTATTAAATTAAGCTTATGGATGCAACAGACTACGTATAATAGAAATAACTCTCTATTTAGGTTTCACTTATTTTACGAAAAATAATTTTTCTTTAAAAAATATTTTTCAAAGAACAAGAAAAATATCTTCTAAATAATGTATTTTTGATATTTGAAATACATTATAAAAATGAATTTTCTTTTAGTTTATAAAATTATTATAAAATGTAGATTATAAATATTTTTATTTATAATAGTTATTGTTTAGTATAAAAATACATTAAAAATAAAAATTTTTGTGAGTTTCATCAATCATCAGTGACTACCATGAGTTTATATTGATAATAGATATCAGTAGTCAATGATGACTGATGATAATAAATATATATGTGTTTATATAATTATTTCTTATTAAATTATATAAAAAATAAAAATTTTTATGAGTCTCATCGATTGTCGGTGACTACCACAAGTTGTTAGGGACTGATGATAAATATTGATACTTAAGGATAACTGATGATAATAAATATATGTATTTATATAATTTATGTTTTAAAATAAGTTTGTTAAAATGTAAAAAATAACTTGCTTTTTTGAAAAAAGAAAGTTATTTTTCTTAAAAATAACTTAATTTTCACTAATCAAGAAAATATTTTTCTTGACTAATTTTATTAAGTATGTCAAATATGAAAAATGTAAAAATATTTTTTTTTTTTGCAAAAATTAAGCTCTTTTTGTTTCATAAGAAATATTTTATAACATTTTTTATATTTGACATATTTAAACATTTAATTCATAAAAAATATTTTAAATTAATAAAAATTTAAGTCAATTATTTTAAAAATTTTGATAAATTTATCTAAATAAAAAATAAATTATATAAATATATATACATATATTTATTATTATTGATCATTTTTAACAACGACACCCATCATACATCATTATCAGCCAATAGATATAATTGACAATTAGTGGAATATATAAACATTTTTATTTTTAATAAATTTTTATAATAAATAATAAATATTTATGATCTAAATTTTGTTAGAATCTTATAAATAAAAATTAATAATTTTTATAATATATTTGAAACATAGAAAAAATTTTCAAAAAATATTTTTTTATGGACAAGTTATTTTTCATGAAACAAACAAAATCTAATTATAATTTTTTATTTGGATATATTTATTAAATCTAAAAAATAATTTTAACTTTTAAAATAAATTTATTTTTAAAAAATAATTTAATTTATTAATTAAAAATATTTTTATTAATTATTTTTAAATATGCTAATAATATTTTTATAAAAGAAATGAAGTCGTAAAATAGAAGTGTGGATTATTTTAATTTGACCAAAAAAGAAATGTGTATCTCTTTTTATGGGATTAAATAAATAATTTCACTTTCAAAGTTTATTGTTTATTGATTAAATGGGCAGCTTTGATGTACTCTTTCATTTTATTTTAATAAAAATTGGTACAGAGTATTAAGGAATTGTCAATTTAATTGAAATTTCAATAATTTTTATATTAAAAAAATTAAACTCTCTCTCTCTCTCTTTTTTTTTTTTTAATCCATCCACCATATATGTATGCCTCTTTTTTTTTTTCCCCCGCCTATTCTATCACCATCATCTCCTTCCGTCCGCTCTCTACGGTATCTATTAAAAGTCAATAATAAGGTACTTGAATTCTGAATCCCGAAAGCTATATATTACTTAAAATATATTTAGAAATATTAATAATTTAAAATATTCATTATATAAATAAATAATATATTTATATACACCTTATTGTTTATCTGTATTTTGTATAATTACTTATTTTTATCATTCCTTTTTCATTAGTTGCGTCGAGCTTTAAGATTACTATGTCTTGTTTTAACTGTGATTCAAAACTAATAAAACATAATAAATTCTATTTCTACTCTTTGATCTTTTATCATCTGCTGCCTTTGCTTTGTAATTATATTTTTCTCCTTAAATCTGTTGATATCCATACTTGCAATAAGCTTCTCAGCCTTTCCATTTCCAAATTAGGAAGCTAATTTACAATCCAAAACTTAGGAACAGAATCGATAAAATAAAGAGCAACAGCACATTAATAACTAAGCCACCATATTTATAAAAATTGTAGCATTGTATCGCATAAAAAATAAAATCATAAAACATTCAATAATATATAAAAAATAAAATCATAAAACATTCAATAATATATTTCATCAGTAGTAACTTCATCGGATCTCAAAAATATAGTTTAAAATAAAAACAAAAATAACTTAAGACATACGATACAACCACAGTCATGATTCAATATATTCATAATTTATTTCTCAAAATATTTCTCACTATACAGCCATAGTTATAATTCAATATCTTCATGATCTATATCTCAAAAATATTCTCATTACGTCATAGCCCACATTGTAGGATTGTTTAGCTAAGTCATCCAATTCAATCTTAAAGGAGAGTAAGACCATAGACATAGTAGCAAAGCAAGCTAATGGAAACCATCATCATACAATAGACAGCACAAGTTGAAGTTCTTCTACAAAGTAGCATGTTGACCAATGAAAATCCCACCATTGTACTAATTATAACTATTTAGAGGTAAATCCAAGTCTAGTTAAAAGTTGAAAATCGATTTAGAGTGAATCAAATCATGTTTAAGAGTTGAAAATCAAAATTGCAAATTTTAGTGGACTTATAATTGATTATAGAGCTCCATTCATTAATCTTGTCGAGTTGCATATAGAGTACTCAAAGGATCAATCTGTTGACCGCTTTGTATGCAAATCAACATTAATTTCCATATTCAATTATTACTCCACACCAAAGATTTGACCTGGGTGGGTTTGTTTTTGGTTCTTTCTCCTGCTTAAGTGTTGGTGATAACACATTAGCCCAAGCCCACATGAGCATAGTCTTTCGTTTAATCATTACTACGTGGTTGTTTATTGTGATAGTGGATGAATTGGGGTAGTAGTTGTAGCTTTAATCTTTTTCATAATAATACCAATAAAACTAAGATTAAAAAAGAAGCATTATTATATTAGAAGCACATTGATTGTTTAAAATTCTAAGTATATAAGTGCAAACGATAGTGTAATAGATTGTTAAAAATTATTTTGTTCAACGAAGCAATATGGCCTGTGATGGCAGCAAGGCACTAGGTCTCTGATGGATTCAATATGAATTTTGTCAAGAAATGCTGGAATTTTTTGTGTAATGATATTCTATCTTTGTTTAACAATTTTTATGAAACAAGTAATTTGCCATCTTCGATATACTCATCATTCACATGCTTAATCCCTAAGGTTGATGATGCTTCGCAATTTAAAAACTTCAGGCCAATCAGTTTGATTGGATGCGTCTACAAAATAGTGGCGAAGGTCCTATCCCTTGGACTAAAGAAACTCATGAATGAAGTCATTAGTGAGCCACAATCTGCCTTCATTCAGGGAAGAAATATACTCGATAGCTCTCTTATCGCAAACGAAGTAATACACTCACTCAGGAAAACAAGAGAAAAAGGTGTTGTCCTCAAATTGGATTTCCAAAAAGCCTTCCATTCAGTATCCGGGAGTTACCTTCTGAAGGTTGTTAGCGTTATGGGCTTTAGCACACAATGGCAGGCATAGATAAGAAGTTGTATTTGCAAGTCGTCAGTAACTATTCTTATCAATGAATCCCCATCCGATTTCTTCCCTATGCAAAAGGGCTTAAGACAAGGGGATCCACTATCTCCATTTCTAATCAACATAGCAGCCGAAGGACTATCTCAGATGTTCTCTGATGCAACCCGACTTGGATTATCCCAAGGGATCGAAGTAAAGAAAGAAGGAATCAAAATCCCTTTTCTTCAGGTCGCAGACCATACAATTTTATTTTGTAAGGCAGCACAAAGGATATCTGTAACATCAAGAGAATCTTAAGGCGCTTCGAAATCACATCAGGTTTAAAGGTAAAATTCTCTAAAAGTAAAATTGCAGGCATTAATACTGATATGGACTGGCTTCAATCGGCAGTCCGGACACTAAATTGTGAAGTAGAAAGTCTGCCATTCACCTACCTGGGGTTACCCTTGGGTGCTAATCCAAGGCGCATCTCTACATGGCAGCCTGTCGTCCATAAAATACAGAAGAAGCTAGCTGGATGGAAAGCCAGACACTTATCGTAAGCGGGTCGTCTAACCCTCATTTAAGGTAGTACTTAACAACATGCCAATGTTCTTTCTGTCTTCAAAATGTCGATGGGAGTAGCCAACGAAATTGTGAAAATCCAAAGACATTTCTTCTGGCAAGGAAGTGAAGACAGTAGGAGGTTATGCACTGTTAGTTAGAACATTATAGAAAAAAGCAAAAGGATGGGTGCATTGGGAGTTGGCTCTCTAGTAGAAAAAAAACAAAGCCATGCTCTTTAAATGGCTATGGAGGCTTCATGATAATCAACAGTTGCTTTGGAAATCCGTCATAACCAATAAATATGGTAATTGCTCTACTTTTGGGACTGGGGGGCTCAAATGATAAATCTAACATATGGGAGGATATTTGCAAAGTTCCAAGTAGTAGTGGGAGTTTACACCATCTTATCATCGAAGGGATTTCTTACTAGGTGGGAAAAGGAAACACAATTAGTTTCTGGAAGCATTCATGGTGTGATGGGGGCCCTCTACAATATCAGTATCCTAGACTGTATGCTTTATCACTAAACAATGATGCAAAAATCTGTAACTCGGGAACATGGGTTGAAGATTCCTGGATCTGGAAGATTAACTGGGGAAGGGAGCTATTCTCATGGGAAATAAATCTCAAGAATTATCTAATGAAAAAGATAGAACAAAAAAATCCTAGCAAAACAACTAAAGATAGGCTCTTATGGAAGTATGACAAGAAGGGAGTTTTCTCTGTCAAGTCCTCCTGCAAATCCTTAGAAGAAAAATTATATGATCCGCAAACCTCAAGGATTCCCAAGATCTTCAAAGGTTATGCCATTCCAAAAGCTGAACTCTAGTCTGGCTAGCCGATCTTGATCGTGTAGTGACGAGAAATTTACTTGCTATGTATGGTATGATTGATGGCGAGTTAAATGTCTGCCCTTTCTGTGAGGCTCATCCTGAAACAGTGGATCACTTGTTTTTATAATATCAGCAGGTCTGGTTAATCTGGTGCAAGGTTTTAAAATGGTGGGATCATCAATGGGTCATTCCAGCTTCCTTTAAGGATCTTTTTTCCCAATGGAGTCACTTCGTGCAGGGGGAACGACTAAAAAATTTTTGGAATACATGCTTTTACTCAGTGATATGGTCTCTGTGGCTTTTTAGAAACAATTGCATCTTTAATAATGAAAGAGCAAATTGGGATCTTTTGTACACTATAATAATCTCAAGAGCAGTTTACTGGTTCAAAGCTTTGAATGGGGATTTTACCCTTTACATTGATTTCGTCCTGGGATCTGCTAGTTCAATTAAGGAATGAAGGCTTAATATCGAGAAACTTACAGTTAGACTAGATCCCCCCTAGCAATTTGGACGTGAAATGGGGTGTTGATGCTTCGTTCAATACAATCACAAAAAAAGATGGCCTAGGAGGAGTATGAGAAACACTGAAGGACAATTCAAGGCAATTTTCTCAATCTCCTGTGAAGCCACAAATGTTCTGGAAGCTGAGTTGTTGGCCATATGGAAAGCCTGTGAACTTTCAAATAACTTAAACCTCGATGGTGAAGAAAGATTGCACATCGAGTCTGATTCATCCTTAGCAATTGAATACATTGATAGTGTCTGTCCTGGGAATGCTCCATTTATAGTCTGGAAGTCTTTGATTAAGATTAAAGACTTCCTTAAAACAAGATGTAATGTGCTGGTTGGTTTCACACCAAGGGAACGAAATAAATTAGCAGATGTGCTAGCGAAATTGGCCCCTGCTAGACTCATGAATATGGTTGCTTGGGTATAAGTTACTTGGGTATGAGTTAATAGTACTGTTGGCTGGACGTCATGATGTTTTGAGAAGCAGGACATTTTGTAATTGTGGTCTTAGTTGACTACCTTTATGGCAGGACTGTCCTCTCGCTCCAGTTATTGGATCTGTTTCTTGGTCTTTCGATCATTACCTCTGTTCCCTTGTTTTCCTGGTTTTCGTTATTTGTAGATGCGTATTGTGATACTCGGGGGGTTTTTCACATAACTTTAACTTTCGGGTGTTTGAGTTATCGGGTGCAACGGATAAAACCTATCAGCTTGGGTGGACATGCACCATCGAGTTATTTCTCACTTCATTTTAAATTAAATGTGGTTTTAAAAATAAATTTTTATTTCACTGATATTTTATAATTATCAATAAATATTAATTAATTTTTTTAAATTCTATTTTTTCTTTCTTTCATGATAATTGTTTCTTTTTAGAGTACACAATAATTTATAAAAATAATTAATTGAGGATAATACAATCTTTTTATATATAATAACATCTATTAAATACAATTTTCAATATATGTGCAAAAATTTTAAACGACATTTATTAAGAAATAGAGGGAATATATTTTTTCATTTTAATTTAATTTTAAGAACTTCTTTTCATATAAAAAAATTAATATATATACTCTCGAAATTGTGTTACACAAGATTAAAAATATAAATCAATAGATAATCTTTTGTTATAATTACCTCACATATATATAGGTTGTAATTATCTATTAATTTCACTTTTGATTATGAAATACTTAATATTAGTTATTTGACTGATTATCATAAATTACTTTGTTCAAATTTAATAAATTTTTTATTAAAATTATATTACATAAGAATAAAATATAAATTAATAAATACTTTTTATTACAATTGATTCGTACATAATTATAAATTTGAAAATTTTAAATTTATTATTTTATTTACTTGATAATAATTTTTTATAAAATAATATTTAAATTTAAATTATTATTTATATATTAATTCTTAATCATTTAATTAATTAACTAATTATTTAATAAAAATAAATATTAATTTTATTTAAAATTTATCATTATAATTATACTGTGCAACATGCATATTCACTCCTAGTTTCATAGGAAATCAAAGACAAAAACATATGGATTGTGCATAATTGAAAGAAAGAAGTTACGAGGAGAATCTAGCGATACAATTCGTATATCCCAAACTCAGCTTCATGTTACATCATAGACCTAACTTTAAAAATAATATACATGTAATTAATGATCAATATATATGCAATTCAATACTAATGCACATACAATGATCAATGTACATACAATTCAATATCAATTTACATATATTTAAGGACTAAATGTATATATAATTTAATATCAATATATATTGATCTGAATCAATGAAATAATATGGACATAAATTCATGATATTATTTGCGAAAGCAATAGGTCGACAGCCAAGAAGGGAAGTTGTAGAAAGTAGGGTTTTAAAGCGGTAGAAATAGAAACTCTACCATCGTTGCCTAGAAAACAAGAGACTCCACCATCATGTTATTGTTTGTTAATGAGCTAAACTGAATGTTGGGCTTTACTCAATGGCCTTCTCTTGTCTTGAGCCACTAAGGAAGGTGCAAATCCACATGATCACTATCGGATTGGCCTCTCCAACCTGCACAAAAGCGTTGGAGCCCATATATATGTATTGGCTATATCAGAATTTCCGCTATTTTTTGGGTTATTACTCTTTTTTTTTCGTCAATATAATAATTCATTCATGACTAATTTATTGCAAATTTGGTGAATACAGTGTTATATATGTTGTTTTTATTATAATGCTGTAATTAATATAATATTGACACAATAATTTTATTAGTATTTATAATTATTCATAATTTTAGATAATTTTCATTTTCATTAAATTATTCAAAAATAAAAAATTATTACAAACAAATAATAGACTACATACATAATTCAAAATTTTACATAGTAACATTATAATATAATAACATATAAACCATCCTAAAATTCACTTGCAAGTTAATTAACCCAAAAAAAGTGTTAGATTAATACATAAAAAATAATATAAACTAGCTGTCAGATGTTCTTTTTAGTTAATTTATCGGCAATCCAATTACAATTTTGCTTGACAAAATAAACTTTATTGGGCTTCAGTTGCAAATTTACATTCTTGGCCAAGGATAATATCAAATTTGACTTATTGGTTTTCAATTTTTTTCTGGGTTAATTTAGCCTAGGATTTGTACAAATTTTCATCATTTCTCAAAAGAAAAAATCTCATAAAATTTAATCAATAAGTAATTGAATGTTGGGATCAGCCTGATCCATCCATCTAAAAAAAACTAAAATAATCATGAATCATATTTTGTGAAGGAAAAGTCTGCATTGCACGAAATCTCAAAATTATCTTCTCAAAAATTACAGACAAGAAAATTTTATTTGAAACAATAAATCTAACACATAATTAAAGCGAACAAAATGAAAATAAAACAAGGGCGCCAAGTGGATTTCTTGTAGAGAACCAACCTTATATACAAACCTACTTTCCTTGTATACAAGCCTATAATTAGGCCAATAATCAAGCCTATAATTAAACATATAATTAAGCATATAATCAAGCCTATAATTAAGCATATAATTATGATAATTACTACAATTAAAAGATAAACACTAAATAAGAAATTTACAGTATAAGATATAAAAATATCTATATCAGTAATAATGGGGTCTCCGCCACGTGATGTTTACTTTGAGTGGGAAGACCATAATAATTTTTTTGTTGCAAAACTGACAAATGGTTATCCCAAATTGACATGAAAAAAAAATGATGCTTCGGGAGAAAATTTTTATGTCCGTGTGTTGATACGATTAATAAGGAAAAATCAACTTAATTAATTGGCCACAGTATTTTAAGTTATTTTTAATAGTAATAATAATAATAATAATAATACTAATGTGATTGCAAATTTTATCGTTTTGTTTAGTTATTGGAAAAGAAATTTAATGTAATGAAATAAAATGTTCATTATAATTCTATAATCATTTTTTTGAGACGAATTATATGATAAATTATTACTCTAAGTCTTTAACTAATATAATATAGACACTGCATTCTCCTTATTTTCTCTTTATTATGATAGAATAGAACGTATTATTTTAAAACATATATAACATAATATTATTTAGATTTATTTAATATTCAGTGTTCATCATATATTTCATGTATCATATGTCAAGAGAAAGTAAAGTGTGATATATATATATATATATATCCTACCAAATTAACTTAAAAACTTAGTAATTCCTACACCTTTTAAGTCATTTTAGACTGCCTAAAGTTGCCTATTTGATACTTCAAGTTGCCTCTTTCGTTTTGGATAGGTATTTATATAGGG
>CATIWR010114385.1:0-59239 GCA_949677035.1 Omphalea diandra
ACTTAGGTTGCTAGAAACAAGTTTTCTAGAGGTCTAGTTGGGATTTGAAGATCAAAACTCCAATACTTGTTTTGATAGATCTGGGCAACTATTCTCAAGCATACAGGTAAGGAATCTAATCCAACCTTGTTCGTATCACTAATCATCATAGACATTAAGCATAAATAATTATAATCACACATTAATAAAACATACAAAAAACATAAGAGTGATAAACAAAACATAAGGTCATGATCCAAAAGTATCATAAGGTCACTTTGAGGATAAGTGAAGAGGCTTTGGGTAAGGTTTAAGCCATTAATTTGGACTCCTTGGATTATTGAATCCTTATCTAATATTTCTGAAAAAAGGGTAAAACATCCTAAAAGATACCATTAACCAAGAATAGGACTAGGATACCAAAATGATGGAAGGGGAAGAAAGTTTCATAAGGCTAAGAATACAAGTTATTCACAAAACATAAAAATAAGTGAAATGGGGGTCAGAGAACTATGGGGTCTCTCTTTTATCATATTCAAGATCACTCTATAAATAAGAGACAGTGAACAAACTAGCAAGTTAGCCATTTCTTCTACATGGTAGTGAAGATAGTAACTTCTAATGGCAACAGATCAACACACATATGTATAAACTTAATAGGATCATAGGGTCTTTGGGAATAGGATTCCCTCTCCTAGTCATATCCTTACAATATATTCATGAAAACATAAAGGAAACAAAATGATGGAAAAAAAAAAAAAAAAGAATTAAAATGTATCAAAACATGAAAATACCTTTTTTACCTTAGATGTTCTTCTTGATGTGCCTTACCCTCATAGGCACTTTGATGATGCATTTATCCTCTAAATGCAAAGGGAAATGTAAAAGAAAGTCTCAAAAATATTGGAGAATACCTTAAATCTTTATCTTAATGGTTTAGGTGATTAGTTTTCTATGTTTAGTAGGTTTGGGTTGTAATTTTGGTAGAGTTTTATTATATTGTTAAAGCTTCTTTTTGTCCTATATTGATGGGGGGTACTTATAAAGGAATGGAGGGTGCACTTTAGCCTAATGGCTTGGGTTGCACTCAATCCTATACCTCTAGTAGATATGATTAAAGAAAATTTTAGAAATTAGGATTTTGAAGTTGTCTATACAACTAAAAAGTTAGTTGTATAGCCATAAGAAAGTCAAAGGTCAACTATTCTAAAATCTTATTTTTATTAGGGTTAAGGATTTGGTTGTATACCCAATAAAATTTTGTCCTTTCATGCTTATTATTTAGTTTATCTGAAGGTTGGGTTTGGGTTTGATTCAAAGCTTTTTTGAAGCCTCATTTCTGCAATCTTTCTCCCAAATCCTTTGGAATTCCAATAGTTTCTCATTATTAGACATGCATCCTAGGACCTAAAATTCAATGCTTTTGCCTCTTAATTTGTGGGGCTTAAAAAATGACATTTGAGAAATGATCATTGAACAAGACACATTAAAGCATTGTTGAAATGTAAACATTAGAAAAGGATACCAAAGGTTATAATTCTTTAGCAGTTAGTAATCAAAGTTCTTGAATTCTTAAATGATTTAGCAACTTTCTAACAAATACTAAGCTTTTCTAGACGCTTTATAGTAGGTACTAATTCAATCAGTTTCCTCCAACATCTTTCAAGTAAGTACTAGGTGTCTTAATAAATGTCTAGTAGGTACTAAGCTCCTTTTTTTAGCTTTCTAGTAGGTACCAATTTCAATTTGTTTCCTTCTGCTACTCTCAAGCTAGTACTGGGTTTATGGTTGAGGTTTCAAGTAGCCATTCTAGTTAAATAGGAGTTTAGTAGATACTAAAAGGGATTTCATGTTTTGATCGAGAGATTATATATTGAGATATACCTAGAATAATTTCCCTTAGGATAATTGACGAGTAAAGATAACCATTTAACCTATTTCTATCACATAAAGGATTATTTGTGTTGATGAAGTAATGCAATCCTATTTCATATCAAGAGATGGATCTGGAGGAATGGTTACATATTAAGGGACATACTCGAGACAGCCTTAATAATTGGAAAATCAATTGATAGTTGTATGTTCTAATCCAACATATCATTAAATGATAATTGATTTCATGATTTTTCATTGGTGAAGTCAAGTGTCTTAGGTGTTTTATTCATAATGTTTTCTTTCTTGATTGCTTGTCTTTGTAGTCACATTATTGCTAGTTTAGTTTACTTTTATTGCAATTAGTTTAATCATTATCTTTAATCTTCAATTTCCAAATAATAATAGGATAATCATATTCCAGTACTTATTGCCCTTATCTCCATAGGATGATATTTGAACACACTTGTATATTATATTACTTTGATCACCATTCTCTTACAGTCACCTACATTATGGTTTAATAATTAAATTGAAAGAAATAAGATAATTAGAAATATGTGCTCAATAATTAAGTTAGAACCACTCTGTTAAATTCAATTAAACATCTAACCTATGGACTTGGTGTTTTAATATTGGAAGCTTTAATTCAATTCTTAATCTAAAATTTTTATTTTCTTATTGTTTAATTTCAATTGAAAATTTGTATGTAAAGAACTAAGAATTTAAACCTGAAAGAGCAAAATCTAGAACCTTTTAATCTTAAGATTGAAAGAACTCTTAGAGAGGGTATAAGGAAACAAAGATTGGAAGAACATCATAGGAGAAATCAAATGGGTGACAATATAGTTAAGGAAAGGCCCGTAAAGGACTATGGAGTCTTAATGCTCAATAAACCACAACTAGAAGTGACTAGACCAGCTATCAATACTAAAAACTTTGAGATCAAGTCGACCATCTTTCAAATAGTGAAAAATAATTAGGGTCTACCACATGAAGATCCACACATTCATAGAATAACTTTCTTAGAGATTTGTGATACTTTCAAGCAAAATGGAGTTTCAGATAATGCTATCAAACTAACATTATTTTCTTTTTCACTTAGGGATAAACCAAGACTTGGTGCCATTCTTTGGCTTCGGGTTCAATCACTAAATGGGAGTAATTATCATAAGCTTTCTTGAACGAATTCTACCCTCCAGTAAAGATGGCTAAGTTAAAGAATGACTTTTTTTTTTTTTTGCTCAAATAGAAGGAGAGTCTCTCTATGAGACATGGGATAGATTCAAGGAGTTGCTCAAGCAGTGCCCTTACCATGGTCTATCAAAGTGGCTCATTCCACAAACTTTCTATAATGGTTTAAGTCCTTCTTTGAGGAATACTTTAGATGTTGCAACAAGTGGAGCTCTTATGGCTAAGACGAAGCATGCAACCTATCAATTGCTTAAGGAGATAGCCATAAATAATTATCAATGGCCAACTGAAAAGAGTTATGCCAAGAAAGGTAAGTGGGAGTTATTGAGATTGATCAACTAATCATTATGCAAGCCTAAATAACCAACTTGTCCAAGTAAATCAAGGCCATGAATAGTAATGTTAAATCTTCTTTAAGCATGTAAGTGACTTCTTGTGAGCTTTATAGAGGAGGTAGTCATGTGAGTACTAATTTTCAGGTTGGTAATCCATTCAATTCTTTGAATGTTGAGTAAATGAACTTTATGGAAATTTCAATAATGGATAAGGCAATAATCTTTATTCTAATTCTTACAATCCTGGTTGGAGTAATCATTCAAACTTCTCTTGGAGCGAGAATAATACCTTGAGGCCATAAGCACCCCAAGGTTTTCAAGCATAACAACAACAAGAAAAGAAATTAGGTTTAGAGATTATGATGGAGAAAGTTATTGTCAAAACTAATGAAAGGATGGATGCACAAGATGAAGGTTTGAAAAGGTTAGATGCTAAAGTTAACCAAATTAGTAAACATCATTCTCCATCTATTCATGCATTAGAGGTACAAGTGGAGCAATTGGTAAATGTTGTTTCATCTAGACAAGTGGGGAGTTTGCCATCCAATTTAGAGGTCAATCCTAAAGAGCATGTGAAAGCCATCACTTTGAGAAGTGGAAGAAAGATAGAAATAGAGTTAAAGAGCTTAAGGAGAAAGAAAAAGAAGAAATAACTCATAAGGAACCTAAGGAGGAATCATATAGAGCTAAATAATAAGCTAAACAACAACCTAAGGTGTAACCTTTTGTGCCTCTCATTCCATTTCCTCAAAGATTAAAGAGTCAAAAGGATAACAAAACAACCAAGGACTTTGCTAAGTTCCTTGAACTTTTCAAAAAGATTCACATCAACATTCCATTCGTTGAAGTATTAGCTTAAATGCCTTTTTATATCAAATTTCTTTAAGGCATAATTTCCAAAAAAAAAAAAAGGGTTTAAGGAATGTGAAGTTGTAACTCTTATAAAAGAGTGTAATGTTATTTGCAAAATAAACTTCCCTAAAAAGTCAAAGATCTATAGAGTTTTACTATACCTTATGAAATTAATGAATTAGAATTTGATAAAGTTCTTTATAATCTTGGTTCTAGTATTAACTTGATGCCTTTTCTCTTTTTAATGAATTGAAAATAGGTGAGCTTAAAGAGATAAAAATATCTTTGCAACTAGCAGATTGATAAATCAAGTATCCTGTGGGAATTATTAAAGACATTCTCATCAAGGTAGACAAGTTCAGTTTTTCCAATAGATTTTATGGTGTTAAACTTTGAGGGAGACTATGAGATACCACTAATCCTAGGGAGACCATTCCTAGCAGTAAGGAAAGCCCTAATTGATGTGGAGCTTGGTAAATTAACTTTAAGAGTGGGAGATGAACAAATGGAGTTTAATATGTACAAAATCAAGAAAATACCAATAATAGAGGAAAGATGTTGGAAAATAGAAGGAATCGAAGATTAAAAAAAAAAGAATGGAATAAAAGGAATAAGAGAGACTAAAGTTAAAAGGGTATGACAAGCACATAATGCAACATGAATTTTAAAAGGGTTAACAAGTATTGCTCTATTACTCTAGGTTAGGGTTATTTCCTAGAAAATAGATGTCAAAGTGGTTGAGACCTTTTATAATAGAGAAAATTTACCTACATGGAGTAATAGAGATCAAAAATCACAAAGGAGATATTTTCAAAGTAAATGGACAACGCCTTAAGCCTTGCTTAGGGATGGAACCTAAGAAGCGTGAGGAGGTCCTCTACTTCACCTTCATACCTAAATAAAGATGAAGAAGGGTAAAGCTATAAGACCTTAAAATAGTGCTATAAGGAGGCAACCTAAGTTTTTATCTTTTTTTCTTGCGATTTATTTACTTTTTCTTTTTATTAGTTAGTATTAATAAAATTTTGAATAAAAGTATATCTTCTTTATAGGTTATTATAGAGATAATGGAAGAGAAGGAGTTATTTGAAGTAAGCAAAGTGAAGGGATTTCAATATAAAGGGAAGTAACAATTTCATTTGAATATTTCACATGAATTTGGTGTCATAATGTTACTTACCATGAGTTGTGACATTTGAAATCATTAGTAAATGTTTACTAAACTGTTTTTATTTAATTCCATATCAAAATGGTAAATAAGGTGAGGATTGGTAGTCATTATTTAGTTAGGATAAGCATGTGGGAAATTCTCGGTGTACTAGAATTACTTAACCCATAAACATAAGGAGGAGTCCATCATCTATAAGGAGAGGAAAAGAAAATTGTTGTTGTATTCTTCCTTCATTACTGCATTAGAGAGAATAATATGGAACCTACTCTAGCTTAAGTGAAAAAAGAGTAACCCCTACCTTTTCCACCACCTAATTATAGCTTCTTAAACCTACAACCTCCTCTAAATCTAAGAAAACTCTCACACCTAAATAGGCTATAGCTTTTTACACTTACCATAGGGCATTTCTAAGAGAAAGAGAATAAGTGTACTCTATTGTGGACATTGTAGCTATGGAGAAGAAAAATAGGGCTGAAGGAATTATTATTGAGGTGGAGGATTCATCATTATGTGAGATATAGTTTTCACCATCAAAGAGAGGAAAAGGGAGGCCAAGGAAGAATTAATATGTGTCTTGCTTTGGTTTGTAATCCTGTAGATTAAGTCTTTTAGGGTATAGAGTTTCACATCTTTATTTTAGTGTGTTTATTTTTATTTTCAAAATCTTAGCATGTTGATTAGGAGTTTGTAAGGTTTAAATTTCAATTCGAATGTTTGTTTCATGTTTTTTAATGTTACTTCAATGTTAAATGTTTGATATTTTATAAATTATGCAAAAGGAAAATCTTGATTTGATGCATTGTAATCATTGTTTATGTGTTTGAAAGGTGTTTGATATTAGTTTGCATAAGAGGATGAGAACTAAAGAAAAAAAAATGAGTGTCACAGGCGAGCACCATTGCATGTGTCTAGCCCAACATGGACAGGCCAAGACCAAGTGGCAGGCTATGACTTAGGTTGCAGCCTGTGACCTTGTTTTGTTATAAAACATGGCCTAGGTTGTCACACCTACGATAATGCCGCAGGGCTACAACAACCTTATGGTTAGAGCTTTTGGAGAGTTTTTGGAAGACTTTTCAAATCAATTTGAATTTTAAATGTTTCCAACCACTCTTTTTGATCTATAAATAGGCTAAAATTCTCTTTATTTTCACTCACACTTGAATTCAAACACTTCATTAGAGTTTGAAAGTAAGTAGAATTCTTTCAAACATTAAAGTTTCTCTCTATATTTTAGTTATCCTTTAGCTATTCTTTAGCTTTCTTATTCTTCCACAACCACTACCATCAAACCATCACTATTCTCATCAACTCAAGATGGTATCAAGAGCATTTTCAATAAAGAGAAGAGGGAAGCAACCACAAAAAGGACCAAAAGACATATTGTCAAATTATAGTGCTACTTTTTTTATCTTTAATGATGAATAAGGTGAAAGATTTCTTTCATTAGATGGTAGAACACATGTTGCATGTAGATTTTCAAGTAAACCAACTTTGGTGCAACTGATGGTCATAGAGAAGATGAGAAATCTTTTAGGTAGGTTGGGTTAGGAGAAATTTGCATTTACACACATCCCATCTTATAGAAGACTCAACCTTGAGTTCTTTTCAACATTGCATTTTGAAAATGAGCATGAGACTTCCAATGTCTTTAGACTTTTTAGTAATCAATATACCATTGATCAAACCATTATGAAAGTTGCATTTGGCTTCTATAGAGGAGGTATGAGCGATCATCCCAAAAACTTTAGTGCTAAAGCATTTTGGAAAATACTTTTAGGTCAAGATGGAATCAATTTTCATTAATCCTTAAACATAGGTGTTTAATGATACTTCATAAGTTCATGGCTTATGTAATCTTTGGGAAACATAAATTATCTAAGGTCTTTAAACAAGAGATTTTTCTTATGTGGTGTGCTTATAATAGGCTTAAAGTTTCAAATACTCATTTCATTTTTCAATAAGTAGTGGGAATAATAAAAAATCCTAGGCAAGTAGTAGGATTAGGGCATATAGTCATGGATGGGTTTGGCTATATTTTTTTTATAGTTTTGATCCAAATGAAATGGATGAAGAAGCCTTACCTATTATGTAACCTTTCAATCTCATTACCTTAGAATGAATGGGGACTGTGACATGCAAATTTAGAGGACTAAAGTTCACAAGACCAAATAATCAAGAGTAAGAGGAAGAAGTCCTAAAAGAAAGGTGAAGAAGAAGAGGAAGAGGAAGAAATTCCTATTGTTCCACCTCTTAACACTCTTCCACAAGAAGGTGTAACTAGTGAAACACAAGAAGGGCCATGGAATTTAGTTCTTCAAAGGTTAGATACTATGGATGAGAGAATGGCAAGAATGGAATGGGTGTAAAAGCATCAAGATTACAAGATTAGGCAATCCTTTGCTAGAGCTAACATAGATTTGCCTTCTCTACCGAACGGTTCATGATGAAATATGTTATGAAATTGTGTCTTTGGCTTGTATTCTTATTGATGTTAGGTTATGTCATATTTTAGGCTTGCTTTCTTGTGTTTGTGTTTGTGTTTGTGCTTTAAGTGTGTGGTGCCCATGCACCATAGTTTTGTGTTTTTTTAATTTGAATGGACAATATATGAAAGTCAAAACTAGTGGAATTTGATTTTACATGATTTATTAGCTTGTTTTTAGTTTGTTTTTATTTGTTTTTAGTTCACTTAGCTACTTAGTTTTTCTTTGTTTCTCAAGTGCCCATAATAATATAGGCTATATAAAGAGAGTTTGGAAGTAATCAACTTTTCATCACAATAAGAAGGGAGTTTTTTTTTTTTTTTACTACCTTTTCTATCTTTTGTGCTTTATAATACATGTCATTAAGGATAATGACTCATTTAAGTGTGGGAGGAAGGATTGTGATCTTAAGCTTGGACCTATATTATCTTGCAGCTATGTATAAAGCTTAAATAGATAAAAGTTTTTATGAGTTTTACAAAGATATTTAGCTTAGTTAAGCTTTATTTAGTAATTGTTATGAGTTAGTATGAAAGAGATACCATTTTTAAGATGATTTTGAGATAAATGAATCTAGAGTTAGTTGCTAGTTTGAGTAGTATAACTCATGAATTTAGGATACTTAGAATTTAATGAGATTATATTTTGTTTTTATATTGAAGCAAGTATTTAGTTAGCTATGAATAAACATAAATGCATGAGCTTAAATGAAAATAAATTGCTATTATGCTTAATTAATTGGCAATGATGAAGTGGTTTAAGACATATGATTTAAGAATGATCAAAATAAATTAAAAAGAAAGAAATAACTACTTTGTTATGTTTGGGATGCTTAGTAATCGAGAATCTTCATGACTAAAGTCAATTTTCACGTAAAATGACAAACTAGAAGCATAAGTATGCAAAGCATTTGAATGTAGTTATATGTTGAGCAATTTGGTGCATTCATCACTAATGTTTGTATTTGCATAAAAAGGCATATTAACTCTTCAAAAAAATAAAAAAAAATGGAAAAGTAGAATGTAAAAAGATACATCCTAATGATCTCATGTGTTTTAAGTTATTCTTCTCATTCCTAATCAGTAAAGGTAATAATGGTCAAACTTGTTTTGCATGAAGATTATGCCTATTGATGGTTTTTTTAGATGTATTTTATAATTTTGTCATTTCTAATTATCCATGAATGAGTGAGTTGGTTTTTCAAGCTAGTAAACTAACCTAATTTTGTTTACTTTAATAAGTTCTTGTTTAGTGTATCTTTTGCAGTACTTAAGTGATTATAGTTATTAGCATGATGAGGCTATACGTGTCTTATGAAGATTATGAAATTTTAGGTTATTTATTCTTTATTACTTGAGAATAAGTAACTATTCAATTATGGGATATTTATTAGGCTTAATTTATGCATATATATTTGATAGGATTTTGGCTCAAATTGATGTTAATCTATATTTGAATTAAGTGATTTGAGTAAATTTTATTATTCCTCACATTTGGATGTTTTATAGGTGTTTCAGCAAGTTTAAAGTGAATTAAGGCCAAATTGGGCATTGATAGAACTTTAGGGATCAAGTTAGATGTTTGGATGCATAAGAAGGAAGAAGCTTATGTCGTACCTATGACCAAAGTCGAAAGTTGTGATTTATGTCTGATGGAGGTTATAAGCTACAACCTTAGTCAGAGGCTGCAACCTAAATGAACCGTAACCTATGTTTTTATTTGAATTGTAAGGTTCTTAAAGAGTATATAAAGCCAACACTTAGGGTTGTCAACAGAGAGGTCAAAAAGGGGTAAAAAATAGAGTTTTTAAGAGAAGAAAACAAGGGAAACACACTTCAAAAGGAGATCAAGTACAAGAGTTTAAAGCTTTATTGGATCAAATGAGGAGATCAAGAGAAGATCTATTATGACTATTGGGAGATTTCACTTTTCCTTCTCTTATTTCTTATTTCTATTGTTAAGACGATGTCTTTACTTTTGGATTTGACATGTTTTTTTTAGTATGATAGGATATATCTTTGATCTAGGACATTGATGTAGCCATGGATAAAGATATACTGAATTTTTATTTTAATGAATATGTTTGGATTTTATTCTTTTACAAGTAAATGGTTCTTAATCTTGATCTTTGTGTTTGCTTGATCACCAATTACATATTTTATGTTTCATTTTTAGATCGAGAGATTATAAATCAAAATATGCCTAGAATTTTCTTAGATTAATTGATGAGTATAGATACTCACTTAACCTATTGCTATCACCTAAAGGATTGCTTGTGTTGATGAAGTAATGTATTCCTAGTTCACTTCGAGAGATGGATTTGGAGGAATGGCCACATATTAAGCAACATACTCAAGAGGGAGCTTTAATAACTGGAGAATCAATCGATAGTTACATTTTCTAATCCAACATATCATTGAATGATAATTAATTTAATTATTATCCATTTAGTGAAGTTAAGTGTCCTAGGTGTTTTATTCACAAAGTTTTCTTTCTTGATTACTTTTGTCTTTTTAGTCACTTTGTTGCTAGTTTAGTTTACTTTTATTGCATTATTAGTTTAGTCATTATCTATAATCTTCAATTTTCAAATAAAAATAGGATCATCATATTCTGACACTTATTGTTTTTGTCCTTATAGGATGATATTCGTACACACTTGTGCACAATATTACTTTGATCATTGTTCTCTTGCAGTCATTTGCATTGTGGTTTAAAAATTATATTAAAAAAATAAGAAAATTGGAAATTTATGCTTAATAATCAAGTTAGAACCATACTGCTAGATTTGATTAAACATCGAATCTATGGATTAAAGAAGTTCTATTGTGATAGCCCATTTATACAAATACTTGGATAGATGTTGTCATAGGTTATTGTACATGAATGTCAGTTGATGAGTACTTGAGGTAAGCATTATTTTCATCCATACTTCCTTTGTTTTGCTTATTATTTTATCTTACTGACAATTTATCTTTAACAAGATTGGGCCATCGAGCTGGAGAGTGGCAACTCCTTAGAGGACATTGTTAGGTGTTATCTTCACTTTGTGTGATAAAGCTTTATGCATCACGATGAGTCATCACTAGGGGTTAGGCGTAATCGCTTGAATCAGCTAATGATGGCTCAAGTATGTTTAACCTACAAATAGAAATTAAATTGTTAGTTTTATGATATTGGTAGATCTAATATAACACTTACATTGGTGTATCATGTTTTGTAGCTCCATCTAAACTGGAGAGGACTAATGGGTGGATGGCAACCTTGAGGAGCACTCCTATAAGTATGGCTTACTAGTGGAGCCCTCAATCAAGGAGTGGCACTTTGGCGAGCAAGTGCTACTCTAGCGGGAAAAGTCGAATGCTCAACTTGTGCCTTAACGCCTACCATTTGACACGTTTTAGGTAGCTAAATGACTATCAATTAGCATTGATGTGGTGCTCTATAGTTCAACTCATGGTCAGGGTTGTGATGTGGATGGTTGAGTCTCTGGTAGGGACGATTCCATCATCTAAGGCATGCATCAAGACTTTTCCTCATCATAAGGCACACATCAAGATGATTTTGTATCATACTACTTGGGGGCAAGATGGCTTATTCTGAAAGAAGGCCTATAGTGCTAGAACCTATAATTAAGAGCTGCAAGCAAGCTCTTATGGCTGAATTTTTGAGCTTAAAGCCAATCATAGTGAGGGACTCAGAACCATTTCCATATTGTTTGGTGAAGGTATGTGTGGCTTCCTTGATTGGTTTGATGCTGACCCTAGACATCACTCAGTCATCATGCATGTTCAAGATAGTTGGCAGGACTTATGTAAGTATCATTCAATTCCATTTCTTTTTATTGCATTATTCATCCCTTATCACATTTATTGACTCTATTTTCTTTCTATAGATCCCCTATATCCAGACCGAGTCTCATTGTTACACTTAAAAGGACACTGATGTAGTAGAATTACAAGGTTTAGGTTAGTAACAATGTAATTGACATATATGCAACCATATTTGTGTTAATGTGTATGTATGCAACCTAACCACCCTAACATTGTGTCTATTATAATAGGTGTTCTAGCATTAGGCTAGAGAGATTCATGAGACACGCAACGAGCTGGTAAAGCTTTGAGCCTAGATGAAGCATTGGGTACCCACCAAGTTAAAGAGCTATAGGGGCACCTCTGATAAGGGGGACGATGAAGACTAAGCTGACTCTAGTTGACCTCTTCCAGGATATTTTAGGCATTAGGGTTTTTCTTTTTTATTTTTGAAATGGTTGAACACCTTATCATTATAGTAAATTTATCGAGCTTGTTTAGACCCGTTTGGATGTTAACTTTTGATATTGAGAAGCCTTAAAGTATTTTAAGGTTAAAACACCTCAATTTTGCCACATTTTAAAGAACACCTCAATTTTATCACATTTTAACTCTTTTTACTGGAATGAATGTTTATTTTCCATTTTGATACTTTGCACATGATCTAAATGAATGTTGTATTGATGTTGCCCATTTATGCATGCATGTGCCTCTTTTAAACAAGTTTGAATTGATCTAAATGTTAGAAATACAAAGGAAACCTTACTGTAAAAAATTGAAAGAAAAGTGATATGTATAAACTAATAAATTGTTTGTACAAATCCATAGTTATTTGAACATATGACTTAGATTGTCTATACAACCTTTTTAATTGTTCACAACTATCACGCATTATTCATCCTCTCTCTCTCTCTGTCTCGCGCTCTCTCTTTCTCTTCTATAAGGCTTTTTCCTTCGATTTTAGTGCTCATTTATGCTATTTCTCGATTTTGCAACATGGCTAAAGCCTTCTTGAAGCTTCTCTCAATCCAAAATTGGCCTAATCTATTTTAGATGGGTTTTGAAGCCCTCTAGTACCTTTCATCCGTCTGGCTTGACATTGACTTTCTTCAAGCAACTTGTGATTTATGAGATCTAACCACCCACACTTTTCACTTTGGAGAAATTAAAATTTGCCTTTTATTAGAGGAGTTTGGTGTCATTCGTGACTGATACATCATTAGCGTGGACTAGATTGCACTGCTTATTTAGATTACTTGCACATTTGAAAAATGATGGAATTGTTTGACATTCTATGATAAGGTACTCGTATATACTTTGTAGAAAGTGAAGATTCTCACATCTCTTTTACTCACACTTTATCCTTTAAGAATCCATACCAGAGCAGTTCAAGCCTATATTTTAGCATTTATTCCGATGGGAGGATTTTTGCTACAGAGAGATGATGAGGAAATTGATTTGCAAGTTTTGCCATTCATCAAGGAGATCGAGTTAGGGAAAGCTCTAGTCCTCGTGATCCTTGGTGAGACTATTATGGCCTTGGATAAAGTGTCACTGGGCATTAGTGAGTCTCTCACCAAGAGTCCGTTGTTACTTCAAGTTCAGGTTTTTGCTTGCAACCTTTTATTATTTATTTTATTTTATTTATATTTCTTTATTAAATATAAATTTTATTTATAAAATTAGTTTCCCAACAATTAATTTATAATTTCATAATTATTTATGAAATTAATTATAAAAATATATAAATTATATCTTTATTTAATTAATTATAAATTAATTCATATTTTCTAATTCATTATGCAACAAATAATGATAATAAAAATTAATTCTTAATTTTATAATTACTTATGATAATTTATTAACAAAATTAATAATTTATCATTTCTTAAGCCTAATAATTTCCTAAAACTAATATTTCACTAAAATTAAGATTAACCAAAATTAATAAAATGAAAAAAAAAAAAAAAGATGAGGCTAACCTTAAAGAAGAGGACAATGTGATGGTCGAACAATAGAGTGGACAAATTAGGTAAGGAGGAGTGAGAACGACATCGGCTTGATCAACAACATGAAGGTAGCAATCAACGGTAGCTTGAAGCAAAATAAAGAAGAGAGAGAATAAGGTGCGAGTGGCAGCATGAAGTTGGGAGAGAGAAGGAAGAAAAAAAGGATGAATAGGGGTGGGGGGTTGTCCTCAATTTAACCTAGTAGGTTGCTAATGGAACAAGTCTATCCATAATCTTAGTGTCCATCCTTAACGCGGCGAACACTTAACAACGAAAAATGTGTCATTGCTAATTAGTGATGGAACAATTTTCATTGTTATTTAACTATGGATGTTATGCCACTATTTAGTGACAAAACATTTTTCATCGTTAAATCCTAGTGACACCAAGTTAGCGCCACTATAATGACGGAAAGGTACGTTACTATACTTAGCAATAAACTTGTTTGTGTCACTATCTTTATCGCAAATGAATTGACACTAACTTGGTGCTAGCTCTGCGAGGGAATGATTCATTATTGATCCCTTGCTAGGTCATAGTGAATTAACGATGAAAAATTTTGTCATGCCTAATTTTTGTAATGCAAATAATTATTTTATCTTTTTTCTACATTTATTAATATTCTATTTTTGGATAGGCATGAAGTGGATATATAAGGCTTTACATAGAAGTGGGATAGAAGGACTTAAAGAGTAAAATATAAATAGTGGTTAATAAGTTAATTTTCTTTTTGAGTTTTTTTATATAATTAAATGAGAGTAAGTTTACATCCATTTACTTTCAAACTAGTTTTATGCTCATCCAATGCTTGAATTTAGTGAAATAAAAATTTTTAATTGAATTCTTATTATTGTTTAAGTAATTTATTAAGATATATAATTTTTTTTTACTTTTTTCTAAGTATTTAGTGTATGTATTATTTTCTTGTTTTCTTCTTAGTTCGACTCTAAATAACATGCATGAGTTTTTCTCATTAATTAAATAGTTTAATGGTACTTTATTCTTTTTATTTATTTTTGTTTTTATCATATTTGTGGTGGACATATCATTTAATCTTTTGTTAATGTCATTTGTACATTTTTATTTCATTGTTTTTGTTCTATGAGGCATAAATTATTTTATTTGATTTGATTGATATTTTTTTATCATTCATGTTTAAAAAAAATTAAGATTTTAACTTATATATGTTTTATATAAAAATATATAGTAGGCTTCATAAAGGTAGTCAAAATACAAATAAGAAAAGAAATAGCCAAAATAAAAATGAAATTTAATGTGAAACTAAAATTTCTTTTTAGACTTCTTTTTTCTAGTGTGCTCTTATAATTTGAGTCACCATCTTCATCTTTTATTTAATCTTAATCTTATTCTCTATTATTTTTCAATAGGATCACATTAGTTCTATAATGTAACTTTAATGAATATGTGTGCTATGTATTTCATAATTTTGAATGCTAACCTCAATTTTCTCTTTAATTTTCTTTTTTTTCTCTTTCAACATGGGTTTTTTTTTTTTCAAATTTGAGCTATCTCATTCTCTCTCTCTTATTGTTTGGTAGATCTTTTTGGATTTCACTTGAATTTTAACCAATTTCATCATCTTGCAATTTTGTTGAAAAATTATGAAGATTAGTTAGAATTATAAAATTTGAAATGAAGAGATCATATTAATTCTTTGCGAAATAAAGAGAAATTTTTTACTTGAGATTTTTCATTTCTTGTCACGTCATATGTTGCATAATTCAAACAACAATAAAACTTTTAGCAGAGAAACTAAGTTAAATGTTTTTATCCAAATTTCAAACAAATATGATCTTTCAATGATATTATATACTGGCAATGGTAGTGATGATTCTTCTTCCTATTTTATAAAAAAGTAAAGATTAATTATAATTTCATTTAGGAAGTAATTTTGTATTTCTTATACATGGTGTATTGATATTTTACTATATTATAGTACTTACATCCTCTTCCCTCAACTTGAGCTTTGTGGCTAAGAGACCTAATATTTTCTTCTTTTTTTTTTTTTTTGTTGAAACTCAATAAAAAATTGCTTCTCCAAAATCATCTTTAACTTCTAGCTCAATATTGTACTTGTATTGTCATAAAATAATATGTAATTTTAAATGTAGGAATGGTAGCTTACAATTGTTATTGAAATTAATATTTTCTATTTTAGAAGGAACCTACTCATTGGGTATGCAACTATTTTGTCACACTTCTCACATTTGAAACTTGTCGATTCTTATACTTTTTGTTTTATGTTAGTTGCATCCAACATAGTACCACCCATTTTATATGATAATATTTTTAATAGTAGCATAACAAAAGAAATTGTGTGCTTGTTATACATAGAAGAACAACTTTATTTGATTATCTCAAACTTGGATATTGAAAGAATAGATTAACTATACATATACATACCTTGTTATTTTCTTAGACAAAATTCATATGATAAGTGATTAATATTTTTTCGGATTGTTAATAAATAGTTGCAACACTGAAAGTTGATAATAATTAAATCTTAATTATTATTTATATATAATTTTTAATCATTTGACTAATTAGCTAATTATTTAATAAATTAAATATTAAATTTATTTAAATTTTATTATTATAAACATACCGTATAATACGTGAATTTACAACTAGTTATAAAGTATATCTAAGAGACTCCAAGCTCATCAAGGTGAAGATAATAAACTAAATGAAGGATTCATTCGTAACAGTGGACATGCAGCTTATAAGATGTAGAAAAAGCTAAATTGATAGTGATGTATTGCTGCTCCATTGTAATCGAGCATTTAGCTAAAATAAAAAAAGAAAAATGTCGATTATAATATCTTAAATATAAAAATTATTTATTAATGATAATTACATTCATCGAAAAATTATAAATTATTTTATTCTCTAAACATATAATCGTTATATATTTATTCATAAATAATATTATAAATTATTTTATACTCTAAAAATGTAATCACTATGTAAGCATTAATCACTATTTAAAATTTAATTATTAATTATAATATTTTAAATACCACACTAATATTAATTATATTTATTTATAAATTATGTCGTAAATTATGTCGTAAATTATATTATAAATTATTTTATTTTTTTAAAATGTAACCACTAGATAAATATGTGATCACTTTTTAAAACGTAAATGTCAGTTTAAATATTTAAATATCATATTAATGTCAATTATATTTATTTATAAATTATATCATAAATTATGTCAATTATAATATTTAAATATAAAATTATTCATTAATGATAATTACATTCATTCAAATTTATGTCATAAATTATATCATAAATTATTCTATTCTCTAAAATATAATACTATATAAATATGTGACAATATTTAAAACTTAATTGTCAATTATAATATTTTAAATACCACATCAATGTCAATTATATTTATTTGTAAATTATATTATAAATTATATCTTAAATGATTTTATTCTAAAAAAAATGTGATCACCATTTAATGACAATACAGTACAATCTCTCTAAATTAATATGACTTGTTGTGAAATTTTTTATTAATTAGTGGAGGTTATTAATTTTTAGAAATATATATATATATATATTCAAGTTATTAATTCTATTATTTATTGTTGAGTTACAGTAAACTTATATACATTTTCAAGAAATATATAGTTGTAAAAAATGATTTGTATTTTGAACTAAAAATTAAATGTAAAAAATATGAAGAGACTTATTATAGAGCTGTTTATTCATGTATTCTTTATTTGACCTTTTAAATCCTATTTATATTATAGCACATAAGGTATTATAAGATATACAGTTTGATATCAGAACAAGTAGGAAAAAACAAGCTACTTTAGATAAATGATTTTGTTAGGAATACGAATTCTGCTAATAAATACTCTTAGTAGTTTTTTTAGTATTTTGTATTAATTATTAGGTAGTAAAAATATTAATTATGTACGTGGAACGCAGTTGATTCCCTGAAATTTTATTAAAATTTAGAAATTATTAATTATTAGGGTATTAATTTAGAGGTGTTTTACTATACTTTGATGCTTAATGTGAATATAAAGTATAAATTTTCTAAAGAAAGTCATAGTTATTTATCCTTTCTACTTTACCATCTGTGCTTATAATTTGTGATTTGTTTTCCTAATTTTTATCATACACGTTATATTGAATATCATGAGGTTTTATCTATTGTATTTTTTGGCTTCCATATTCATATTAAATCAAAGTAATTAATTATTTAATTATTTATTTTCATTCTTAACAACAGATAGCTTACAAAAAACATACTATAGCTTACAATAATAGACAAATAATACTCTTTAATTGAAAATTTAAATTTTGACAAGGATGACTAGACAATTAAACTAGGGGTGTCAAGATTCAGGAACATCAGTTTCGAAAAATCGAAACTTCAATAATACCAGGATGGTTTTCTTGATAATAATAAAACACAACTATGTTTTTAACTACAAGAGTTGAAAATAACTTCGACACTTTTATTTATTATTTTTCTTATATTAATTTTCTTCCTAACTTTAATGTAGACAAGCTGCATTCATGTTATTCTAAAAAAAATGTCACTCAATTTTGAGAACTGTTAAAGAAAAAGAAATTTATTTGATCAAATATTTTAGTATAGTTTCCAATAAAAAACATTAGATGTCATGACGATATTTCAATCCCAAGACACAAATTCTATTTCTTTTATTTTCAAAATATAAATCAACAGTATAAAAAAATTATTTCCTTATAGGTCATATAAATTTTTTTAATTTCTAAGCTTTTTATAAAATTTAAAGATACATAAATTTCTCATATAATTCAATAAATTATATATCTTATAGACATGATTGGATTGTTAATTGGAGAAAGTGAAGTCCAAAAAACTTTTGGTGCTAACTTGGCTAAGAAATTTGACATTTAGCTCTAAGATTTAAGGTCTTATTACACTCAATAAGATTTCTTAACTTCATTTAATAGTATATTTTAAATAATTCTTTTAACCATATTGATGCAAGAATCAAAAAAAGTTTGAGTTACTATTTAGAAAGATCTAATTAAGGAATATCAAAGGCAGGAAGAGTTGTACAATGAGATGATAAAAATTATTGTTTTCTTCTCAATATTGGTGAAAAAATTCGATAGTATGAATCATGATAATATTTATACTGATATAAATTGTTAAATATTCTTGCATAATATTTACATTTCACCCAGTTTCTTATTTTTAAATTTAGATAATGTTTATTAATCAACTTCCAAATCTTCAAAGTTTATGCCAATCCAACTATATCTAAAGTTGAAAAATCCAAAAGAATGTAAGATTTTAAAAATATTGGTCTAATTGTATAAATATATTCTTCCCGAAACAAATTTCTAAATATTCATTTATATATTGAATGATTGAGACATTTTAATGAGAAGATTTTTTGAAGGCAAACAAGTAGTTGCAACACTAAAAGTTGATTATTTACGTGCAAAGTTTGTTATAATAAAGAACTATTTGTTAATTTTTTTCAATCTTATATAACACAATTTTAAGAGAAAATTATAACAAAAGATTATTTATTGATTCATATTTTTAATCTTATATGACATAATTTTAAGAGAATCTTTTAACTTAGATAAAATGATTTCTAACAATTTTTTACACTATTATTTTACCATTATATACATAAAAGTTTGAACAATTAATAAAATTAATTTAAATCTTTGCTTTATGTTTAGAATTTTAACTTCTTAGGTTTTTCTAATTTTTTGTTTATAAATAGTTTAAAATTTTTACTTTAAAATTTTGTTTATTTTTTATTCAAAATATCTTGGTTTCCTGATTAAAATTTTTACTTTTTAGGCTTTTTTAATTTTATGTTTAGAAATAATTTAAAATTTTTACTTTTTAAGTTTTTTAATTTCCTATTCAAAATATTTTTTATATGACCTAGACTTTTTATTCAATGTTTTTACTTTTTAGATTCTTTTAACTTCTAATATAGAAATTTCTTGATGACAATTGAGGTTTATTTTTTAAATTTTTATTCATAAATATTCTTTTAATATGACAATTTTTTATAATATAATATAAAAAAAAGTTTGTGACTGTATTATATATAATTATTTGACAATGATAAATAATAGTTTAAAATTAACTGCAAGGCTTAAATTAATAATATACTAGTTGTAAGTTCGTATATTATACGACAAAATTATAATAATAAATTTTAAATAAATTTACTATTTATTTTTATTAAATAATTAATGAACTAATTGAATGATTAATTATTATTTTATAAATTCATTATTCAATAAATAAAATAGTAGAATAAATTTCTTAAAAATTATAATTATGTAGATAATTTTAATAAAGGGTTGTCTATTGATTTATCCTTCAATCTTATAGGATATAGTTTCAAGAAAAAATTATTAAATTTGAATGAAATAAATTGTTGATAATCAATCAAATAAATAATATAAATATTTTATAATTAAAAATAAATTTATAAATAGTCATAAATTATACATATATGTGAAATAATTATAATAAAAGATTATTTATATATAATAAAAAGATTATTTATTGATTTATACTTTCAATTTTATGTAAAATACTTCTAAGAGAAAATTTATCAAAATTGAACTAAGTTATTTCTAACAATTTATTATTTTGTCGCTAAATCTTGTACACTCAGAATTTTAGACAATAAATTGAATTAGTTTTAGTTTTTCTTTTCTATTTATATAAATTTTACTTTTTAGATTTTTCTAATTTTATATTTATAATTTTTACTTTTAAATTTTTTTTAATTTCATATTCAGAAATTCTTTTATATGATTTTAGCTTCTCTTTTTGAACTTTTACTATTTAATTTTTTTAAATTTTCTATTTAAAAATTTTTTATATGGCAATTAATTTTTTAATATTAGTAATTTCTATTTACATAACATAAAATAATAATATGTGGTTATATTATATGCAATTATTTGACAAATAAAAAATAATTATATGAAATTAATTTTAAAACTGAAATTAATAATATATATTGACATTAATTAAATAATTTATTAATGGACATATCTAAACGGCATTTAGCAATGGTAGAAGGACACAATTCACATTTTAATTTACCGGTTTTCACAATCCATCCGCAATTTATAAATGCATATAATTAGCGTAAAGAATAATTATTATATTTAAAATATTGTAACTGATAATTAAATTATAGACTCTTAATATGAGAATTGAAATAATTCATTAGCGAATAAATTTTCTATTCCTTAATGAAATAATTTTAAAATTGTGAAAAGAAAATGTCAATTATCAATTTCTTAACATGCCACTTATCAAACTTTTGAAAATCTTTGGTTTGCTATCTATCTATCTATCTCTATCTCTCTCTCTCTCTCTCTCTCTCTCTCTCTCTCTCTCTATATATATATATATATATATATATATAATTAAATGTTTATTTTTTAAACTTCAATCAAGAATTAAATGATGGAATAAAAAGATTTTAAAATATTTATTTCTATTAATTTTTTTAAAAAAATTAAATAAAATAAAATAAATTAATATTTTTTTTTTTTCACTTCTTTTCAATAATTTTAAAATTTTTTTCATCTAAAGAAATTTTCATGCAATATTTAACTAAGAAAACGAAATACAATAAGTGTGAATCACACGCAAAATAGGAAAAGGAATTTGGACGGCGACAAGTCAGCAGCAGAATCGCTGGACAATTTTTAATATACTAACAAAACGACCTCGTCGTTCAATATGTGGTATCATATTATTGCCCCTCTTTTAGGTACATGTGGTATCTCTCAGTACTCTGCATCTTCCCACTTAGAGCATCACTAAACTCTTCTTCTCGCGTTCTACTACTACAGGTCGGCTTTCCATTCCATTCGTCGTTTTCGTGTCCTAGTCAGAAAACCCAGATCGTAGCCATGGGTTAGCATTACTATATCTCCTCTGGGTTTTACATTTACATTTCCTTTTCTTTTTTGTTGCTAATGAGCTAACTAACTCCGATTTGGGTTAATCTGTCATCGGTTGCAGTTACTGACAACCCAAGAGCATATTGACCGCGTTAGAGAAACCTGGCGGTGGTGAATTCGGCAAGTACTATAGTTTACCTGCTCTTAACGACCCCAGAATTGGTCAGTGGCTTCTTTTCTTTTTTCATATCCGTCTTTTAATCTCCTGTTTAGTTGCCGGGAAAGTGCAAGAAGATTAAGGAATTATGGAAAGTGATACTGATACTGATCCAAAATACGAATCTCTTTCTATCACCTGATCAGTTGACTCTTTTATCATAATACTAGAGTCAGAATCTTTTATTTGTTTTTTGGTAAATTAGCTGAACCTGAAGGGCTTTTTATTAATCGTTTATGTCAAATATTGGATCTTGTTGTACATCTGAGGTAATTTTATTAGTATTACTGTTATTACTTGTTTTTTTTTTTTTTTGGTGAATTAGCTCAACCTGATGGGCTTTTGATTAACCTTTTATGTTAAAGTTTGATCTTTTTGCGCCTGCAAGCTGAAATAGAGAATATTGTTTGTTATTGTTGCCATTGTAGTGAGAGTTGATTTAGAAATTGTCTGTATGTCACAGATAGGCTGCCATATTCGATTAGGATACTTTTAGAGTCGGCAATTCGAAACTGTGATGAGTTTCAGGTTAAGAGTAAGGATGTTGAGAAGATTATTGACTGGGAGAATACTTCTCCTAAACAAGTTGAAATCCCGTTCAAGCCTGCCAGAGTACTTCTTCAGGTTAATAACAGCATTTTCTTATTGCTTTCTCCTATCTGTGATTTCTTTTTTCTGGATGTGAAATGTTATCATTGTGAAGTTGTTCACTATTGTCAATATGATTGTTGACACTTTGGCTGATAATCTTGTCATCTGTTCTCAGGATTTTACTGGTGTTCCTGCTGTTGTTGATCTTGCCTGCATGCGAGATGCCATGAACAATCTTGGAGGAGATTCTAATAAAATTAACCCCCTGGTGAGCTATATATATATATATATATATAAAGGCTTTTTTCAGTTTGTGGGGGCAATATTGTTAATAGCCTACCCCAACTAACATGGGATTAGTGTGTAGTTGAGTTGAATATATGGTCTTATATTTAGGGATAGATATGTTGATATGCTTTTGTTGGATTAATTTGTCATTTGTTTGTCCAGGTTCTAGTTGATCTTGTTATTGATCACGCAGTTCAGGTTGATGTCGCAAGATCACACGATGCGGTTCAGGCTAATATGGAACTTGAGTTCCAGAGGAACAAAGAAAGATTCGCTTTTATCAAATGGGGTTCTAACGCATTCCATAATATGCTCGTTGTTCCTCCTGGATCTGGGATTGTCCACCAAGTGAGCCAAAATTTTGCATCGTATTATGAGCTTGAAAAACACAAATTTCTTTTATGTTTTCTAATAATGATATGTTCCTGTAAGATGTTTGAAATTTTAATAACATGATTTCCAGGTTAATTTGGAATACCTTGGGAGAGTTGTATTCAACAAAAATGGCATTCTCTACTCTGATAGTGTAGTTGGAACAGATTCACACACAACTATGATAGATGGATTAGGTGTTGCTGGCTGGGGTGTTGGTGGGATAGAAGCAGAAGCTGTGATACTTGGTCAGGTAAACCTATTTGATATTATTTTTATCTGATCTCTATTTTTTTGGAAGCTGGATGAAGTTTCCAATTACTTTCATTTTTGTTGCCTGCATTAAACTAGTCCATGAAAAATTTCTTAGTCAAGCATTTTGGACAACCCTTGTCAATACTGTGCTTGCCATCTATTATCAATAATTTGATCATATGGTCTTTCTTTATGGATGCAGCCCATGAGCATGGTCCTCCCTGGTGTGGTTGGGTTCAAGTTATTAGGAAAACTAAGGGATGGTGTTACAGCTACTGATTTGGTTTTGACAGTAACACAAATGCTGAGGAAGCATGGAGTTGTTGGCAAGTTTGTGGAATTCTATGGTACATCAATTTGATACCATCATGGTCATCCGTTCTTGTCATCTTGCTGTTGTCATTATCCTCTTCTTTATCTCACATTATATCGTTGTTTATGCTTTTTTATGCAGGAGAAGGCATGAGTGAACTGTCATTAGCAGACCGTGCTACTATTGCGAATATGTCTCCCGAATATGGTGCAACCATGGGCTTTTTCCCTGTAGATCATGTTACACTTCAGTATCTCAGACTAACAGGCAGAAGTGATGAAACAGTAATGATTAAATCATTATTCTGTTTCATGTGGCAGTTTCATTTTCTAATTGAGAACAAATAATGCAGGTGTCTATGATAGAATCATATTTAAGAGCTAACAAGATGTTTGTCGACTACAGTGAGGTATATGATACACCTTATAAATAAATTTATATCAGAAAATAAGCCTCATGTAATTCTTGCTTTTGCACTTGTTTATGTAAAAATATTATTTTCTACTGTGACTTTGTTGCTTGAGTTCAGCCCCAGGTAGAGAGGGTGTACACCTCATATCTGGAGTTGAATCTCGAGGATGTGGAGCCTTGTGTATCAGGGCTAGGGATGAGCAAAACCGAACCGAAACCGAAAAACCGAACCGAACTGAGTGAATTCGGTCTATTTGGTTCGGTTTTAAAGTAAATTCGGTTCGGTTCGGTTTAAAAAAATAAAAAAAATTTGGTTTTCGGTTCGGTTCGGTTTAAAATTAAGAAAACCGAATAAACCGAATAGACCGAATAAACCGAATTTGTGAGATTTTTTTTAATTTTTTTTTAATTTGAGTTTAAAAAACTAAAAATAAATTATTTTATATAAGATAAAAAAAAGCCCAACAAGCCATTGAGCCCAAAACCGAAAACCGAACCGAACCAAACCGATTTTTTTCGGTTCGGTTTACTTCGGTTTAACTTAAATTTCGGTTCGGTTCGGTTTGAATTTAAACTAAATTCGGTCTATTCGGTTTTCATAAATTCTGTTCGGTTTGAACCGAACCGACCGAATGCTCAGCCCTAATCATAAATGATGTCAAAGTGGGGAAAGTACTAACAGGTCAGTATTTGAAAATCCAAACTCATGTATTGGTCATACAAAAATTAAGAATAAAATAGCTGATTGATTCAGCCAATTTCAGATCATTTTAAAAATTTATTTTTATTTTAAATATATAAATATTATCATTTTTTATTTTTTTAGTTTTAATGTATTTTAATGATATTTTACCCTTTTTATTATTATTTTGAAGCTTTGGACAGGTAAAATCTGCCAACTGAACAGTCCCCCTTTTTTTTTAATATGTTTGAAGCCCGGCAAGTATGCACTAATTCGGATTCTAGCAAGTGGACTACTGATTTGATCCTCTGGTTTTTCTTATACATGGGATTAGTTCGGATTCGAGTCAGGTGAAACTATAAAGAAAGTAAAATTTTCCTAATATCAGTTTTTATATTCACAATATTCGAAAACGGAGACTTTACTTGAATAATATCAAGGTCCTCAAACTCTGGAGTAACAGTCCCGTCTAATAACAATGGATAGGAGAGGAGCGTTGTCTGCGCTTTTCCCTAGTTGTTTTATTTGCGTTCTCAGTCGCATGAGTGTATTGCACCGTTTTCCACTATATTATATTATTGTGTTCTCTGTCGCTGTTCGTTGTTGACTATCTTTTAATTTACTTTGAGAAATACCGTAAGATTCCTAAGTCTGTGTACATCTACAAATTCTCAGTATAGGCAACCACAGAGATTAACAGAAACTACAAATTCTACTCTTTTCTTTCTGTCTAGCTCTACTTCTGTGCTCTATCACTAAAAATGTCTTTGACCAACAGTAGAGCCTGACATGTAGCAGTGTGGCCATGGTCAGCCAGTAGCAGCAGCCATTCTCTGCCTCTCTTTCAAGTGGTGCATAGATTAGCAAATGCAGCTCCAGAACTGCTATTTTCTTTCTTTAACACTCCAAAATCCAATTCAACACTTAGGAGCGAGGATGTCCCCACCAACATCAAATTCTACAATATAGAGGACGGTCTGCCTGCAGGAGCTGATCACTCAACACTCAACAACAGCGAAGAATCTACATACTTCATGGAACAGTTCCTGAACAACATCAAACATGCTATGGATAAGGCCATGGAGCAGGAGAGTTATCTTGGTGGTGGCAGGAAATTCACGTGTTTGATAACTGATGGGCTTTTGTCCATCTTTGCTTTGAAGATGGCCGAGGACATGAACATGCCGTGGGTAGCATTTTGGTCTCCTGCACCTCATGATTTTCCTGTGTACTTCCAGATTGATCTGATTAAACAGCTCTATGCTAAGGCTAAAAGATATGATCGTGATCACCCACAAGACCAAATCATAGATATCATTCCTGGGTTGCCCCTGTATGCTTTAAAAATTTGCCCTATTTTGACCCATTGGTAGCGATCGATGATTGGGCAAGTGAACAACATTTGCATATCTTAATGGCACAAGCATCTGCTCTGGTCATGAATTCTTACGAAGAAATAAACCCCCCTCTACTCATAAATTATCTCAAGTCGAAGTACCAGAACTTATTATTTTTGAGTTGCTCTACCCTATCAATATTGCCAATCTCAGGTTCAGATGGGTGTTTGTCATGGCTGGACAAACAAGAAGCTGCATCTGTCGTATATATAAGCTTTGGGACGGTTGTTAATTTGGGTTGCGAGGAACTTGTGGCATTAGCGGAAGCGCTTGAAGCTAGTGGTGTTCCATTTCTCTGGTCTCTAAGGGAAAATTTAAAAAATTGTTTGCCAAATGGATTTCTTGAAAGAATAAGAAGGGAGGAAAATGGAAAGTTGGTTCCATGGGCACCACAAAGGCAAGTCCTGGAACATCCTTCTATAGGTGTTTTTGTTAATCATTGCGGGTATAATTCTGTTCTGGAGAGTATTTCGCAAGGAGTGCCATTGATATGTCGGCCATTATGGGTAGATAATCACCTGAACGCGGTGATGGTGGAGAAAGTGTGGGGGATCGGTGTGAAGGTTGAGGGTGGAGTAATCACAAAACATGGGATGCTCAAGTGCTTGGATATCATATTCCAAGAGGAAAAAGGAAAGGAAATAAGAGAGGCTGGCAGTGCCCTCAAAGATGTTTTGCTGAAGGCTGCTGGACCAGATGGGATTGCTGCTAAACATTTCAATTCTTTACTGCAGATAATCTCTCAAGAATATAAATAAATCCATAAGGTCTTTCCTGGCTATGGACTTCATTAGTTGTTTGGAATAAACATCACTATGATTAATTTTGCTTTTCTGCTGTCATTTTGATTCAAGAAAATCAGAAATTAAAAAAAATTCTAGTTGTATGAGTATTAAAAGCTGGAATTAGTACGAATTTATTTGAATTTTTATTAAAAATTCAACTAAATGCTATCTAATAAATTTATGTTATTATCATGGGATTTATTTGAATTTTTATTGGAGGGTTTATCTTAAGAGCAACAACCCTGTGGGTATAGCCACAAAAGCCCTGTTGATCTTTTGTCGGCTCTTTTCAAAAACCCGCTTGGTCCCAAAGTGATAATAATCAAAATGAGAAACCTCAGACGAAAATCATTTTTCTTACATTGGCATCAAAACAGAGCAAATTATATCCCCAATTTAGTTTCATATTGCTTCATATATTCAGATCAAACACACTGTTTTATTAAATATCATACGTGTGATTTATATATATTAATTATTAACTATATGTATATTTATTATTATACTACATGACAATTGACATTGATCTATATGTATATTAGTATTAAACTACATGTACAATGATATTGAACGACATGTATATTAAAATTTAAGAATAGATAAATAAAAAAAGTGAGTTCAAAAATGTACATGCAAAAGTAATATATATTGAAAAATTTTTTTGGAATTTATTATGTTAGAGTATTAATTCAAAACCTATTCATTTTTATTAATCTATTTTATAAATTTTGTTGTATTATGTGCAACACCAATGAACATGCAGTTAATGATCAATATACATGAAATTCGCTACTAATATGCATACAGTTCAAAACTAATGTACTAATATACATGTAGAAATAATGTATATCAATATTTTTTTTATAATTTATTATATTATTACTAGAATACCAATTCAAAATTAATGTAATTTTCATCAATCTATTTTATGAATTTCAATATATGTGCATTTAAAAGAAACAGTCAACTATGCTCACAACAGGAATGGAGTCAAAATTAAACATAAAGAGGGCAACATTCAAAATTTAGATGATCAAATGTTTATTATATAATAATGAAATTTAAATTTAAATATATTATATTTAGATCAAATAATATATCAATATTCATCATTAAATATCTCAAAATACATCATTACATCCTTAATTTATTAAAATTTAGAATGTCTCGCTTGCATGTCATGAAAATCATTTATAAGTGAATCTATATTAAATTTTTTAGTAATTTTCTTTTCGATATACACTAGCAAATAATCAGTATGAAATTCATCTTCCATCTCATTACAAAGTTTAGTCTTTACTATGTTCATAGTAGAAAAAGATCAATATGTGGAACTTGATTTGTATAATAAGCATTTAAAAGTAACATACCGACTGTTGAAATATCAATACGATTGAGCCAAATTTGAACTTAAAGTCTCTAAATTTGTTCAATAACCTAACAAAAATAAATGACAAAAGAGTATTACCACTATAAAATAAAAACAAATAGCCACTTCAATAACTTTACCCAAGAAAAAAATACAAAATACTACTGACAGCGCTCAATTAATACGGTAAAATAATTAATATTTAATTAACTGAAAAAAAAAAAAGAAAAAAACTTTACCTAACTTCTCTTGTCAACTTACCTATTAAGTATCAGAATAAATAACCCTAATAGCGCATCGATCTTTGTTTTTTTTTTTTTCCCCCAAAAGAAGTGGGACTTATTTTTATTTTATTATTGAGGTATGAAGTCGGTGAAAGACTTCTTTTATTTTTTCAAAAACAATTCCAAATCATGACCCATAATTTGTTATTTTAATAAGCCGACGAGAATCATAAAACTTCAAAATTTAGGAGGGGCCATATATAAATAAGATTAAAACTTTACTTTAAAAATTAAAAAAATTTGGACGGACTTGCAAATTAGATCATGAACTCATGTCTATATTGCTTTATGAGCCAAAGACCAAAATGCTTCATTTTATTTAATGTCACACATGTGATTTATATACATTGGTCATTAACTATATATATATTTAGTTTTAATTGCATGTATATTTAGTTTGAACTGCATGTACATTAGTATTAATCCGCATATACATTAATATAAAGCATTTAAAGGGTAGTTTATTTCATGAAGAAAATCACTCAAATAAAAAAAAAAACAAACTAAAACTTACGCAATTAAAATAATAGACAAGAACAATTTATATTAATAAAGTTTTTAAAAATTTGTTACATTATTGTTGGAGTACTAATTCAAAATTAATATTCTTTTCATTAATCTATTTATGAATTTCAATATACATGCATTTTAATATCAATGTACATGTAGTTCAATAACAATATATATACAATTAAAGAATAATGTAATTCAAAACTAATAAACTAGTATACATACAAGAACAATGTATATCAACAAAGTTTTGTAAAATATGTTATATTGTTGCTAGAGTATCAATTCAAAACTAACATATCTTTCATTAATTTATTTTATGAATTTCAATTTACATGCAGTTCAAAAAAAATATATTTGTAATTAAGAATTAATGAACATATATTTCAATATATATGCAGTTTAATACTAATATATATGCACTCTAATATCAATGTACATATATTACTAATATATATGTGAATCTAACCTATACATAAATTTAATTTTAGTCAACATGCTAAAAATACTAATTTTAGTGTATTTACAGTTCAAATTCAATGTAATAAAATTCATTTTTAGTGTATATAGTGTTAAAGATATTGTTAAAGAATTCAATACAATTTCAAAGTATATGTAGTTTAAGAGAAATGTAAAAATTAAAAAAAAAAAAAAAAAGCTTTTAGTGTAAAAAATTGAAAAATAGAAAGCAAAAAATTGAAAAAGAGAAAGCAAAAAAAAAAAAGACATACAAATAGATATGTTATTAAAAATATTTTATTTAAAAAAAAAAGATAACACTTATAACATTTATATAAAATGGAGTGTATAATTCACAACGTATTTAGATTCATGACATAGCAATCCATGGCCTGAAGAACTTGTCCCCCATATATTTGGCTCCATCCCTGGCCCACAACTTCTTCCTACTCCCCCCTTTCTGCCCCTTTCCAGGACATTCGTTTTTTCTTCTTTATATATATATATATATATATATAGCTTGTGTTAGTTTTTTATTTAAATTTAATTTTGTATATTTTAAATTTATTTTATTGGAAAAGGAGCAAAGAGAATAAATAGATTCAATTTTGGGCTAATGAGCCGATGCATTACATAGAATTTTAAAAAATAAAAATAAAACTGGAGGGGAAGTCTAAGTTGGATTTTTTTTTTCGTGATAAGACGTCGGACTTATTTTAGGGTCTGTTCTTTTGATAAAATAATAATCATAATAATAATGTAGGAATCATAAGCTATGAGACTTTGACAAGGATTATGTTTGTTTCTGTGTTTTGAGAGAAAAATATTTTTTAATATATATAAACAAAATACAAGAAAAATAATATCCATAGAATTTTTTAAAATTTGCATTATTAAAATTAAATTATCAATTTCTATAAAATTATTTGACTCTCTTATTTTTATGACATAATGAATTTTAATTTAATATAAATAAAATTTATTTTGAAAGTTAATATAATATTTATAAATTTTTTAAAAATCAGTAATGTCAAAAAATTTATCTAAACACTATATATATATATATATATATATATATATATATATATATATATATATATATATATATATATATTATTTTTAAAATAATTATATTATCTATAAAATTTGATAATTAAAATTAAAAAAATATTTTTAATAGAATACTACATTATTATTAAAAGATAATTTTTTAAGCATAAAATTTTTTTAATATAATCTGAATTTTATATTAAAATTATAATACAAAAATTTATAATCACAATATTTGCAATATGTAGACTAACACAATATGCAAAAACAAAAAAAAAAAAGAGAAGAAAATATTCTATTAATAAAATTTTCTTATTTCAATGATAAAATTTTATTTTTTCAAATGTATTTCAAATTGATAAAATTCAATTGAATTTTATTGTTTCAAATCAATCTATAATTAACTAAAATTATTTTATTTTTTAAATGCCTTTGTTTAGTTAAAATAAATATTATGTCAATTTAAGTTATAAAGTTAATAGAATAATTTTATCTAATTTTTTAATTAAGATAAATTCTCATAAAATTTTATGACTTTTGATTTAGTTTGATTTTCTCTCAAATCATTTTTTTCAAATGAAATAATTGAATTTTTTAAATGTAGACCTTTAAATCAGAGAATTATTAAAATCTTCCTTATTATTTTTTTAAAAAAATTTGAATTTTCAAAGAGGATCTAAATGAAGAAATTATAATAAAAACTTTGTGATTTTTCCATTTATTTGTTTTGAGTGCATAAATGAAGAAATTATAAGTATTTAACTATCATAATAAATAAAAACAATTAAGCATTGATTTTGAGAAAAAGATATTAAAAAAACCTCTACCTCAAAAAATATTTTGCTCTTTTGTCTTATCCAAAAGAATCTCATTTTCTCCAACGCCTACAACAACTGCAAGCCTCTTATAATTAACCCAAGAAATTGAAAACAAAAAATTAATTAATTCATCATATTGGCTAAGCACTGAATGCAGAAAATGGCAAACGCCATTGAAATTGACGAGGCTCACAAGCTGAAAAATCCACAGCGGTCTGACGGCAAAATCGGACGGATCGTGACGAACCTGCTTAAATTTGCCGTCGATTCTTCCGTTGATGTCTCTCTCAAGGGCGTCACCGGTTGGTTATCTCGTTCTCTTTATGACGATATAACTGCTTTGAGAATTCTGAGTTTGAATTGCTTGATTAAGCCGATTATTAGGTATAATTAGGCTTCCAATTTCTGCTTTTATGAGATAATTGGTAGTGAGTATTGTTCGGTGCTTATTGCAAAAATCTGAACTGTTTTTCTCCTCCACAACTACTGGTGTAAATTCCAAAGAAGATCAATTAAGGTGAAAAAATTGAATGACATTATAACATTTTCTTTTTTTTGGGGTTAATTGGACTCCGACTTGGGTTGGAATTTTAAATTTTAGAGTTCTGGAAACGATTTCAATATGATGAAGCAAAGAGACAAATTTTCTTTAATACTAATGTCATCTAAATCTAATTATTTTCTAAATAAGTTCAGCTTTGTGTCATACAGCTTCTTGTAGTTCAATTTAACCTGTAATTCTTTATATGTTTGTGAACACAGAGTTGAGTTGGAACATAGGACTCCTTCAGTTGCTAGACTCATGTGTTAGACGTTCGCATTAGATTCTGCATTACTCCAAAAGATATGTAGCTGAGGAATCTCATTTTTACTTGATAGATATCTAAATGACATGATTGAAGTGCTACTACTTCCCTAGGGAAAGTCCTTTGAATTTGGATCACTGACGCTAACCACTAACTTAACCCAAATCCACCATTGAAGCTCAAAAATAAGAACTCTGTGCTCCCTTTCTATCTTTTTTTTTTTTTTTTGGTGATAATCAAATGAGTTCTCTCTTCATTTGTTAAATTAGCCCTATTTTGGTGATAATCAAATGATTTCTCTCTTCATCTGTTTAATTATCCCTGTTGTGATATGTAGCTTGTCCTCCGTGTTTGGTCCCTTTTGTAGCAACCATGTTTTTCCTAATGGTTTGCCTAGGGTATTAATATGTCATGAACATTGAATTGTTAGTTTAAGATCTGCAGAGTCAGGTAAACTTTTTTCCTTTCTAGGATTTGCTTTATGTTATTATGTTATAAATCTATGATGTGGGTTTTTGTGAGTTCAGAAAGGCTTCACTTCAGTCGAAGTTTGATCGACTTGATTTGATTTCATTTTCAGGAGTTGACCACAAAATTTTTTGGATTTTAAAGGAAAAAAACCGAGAAGACTTGGGGATTTTTGCTGGAAATGAAATTCATTTCATCCTTGCATATGGCCTAAAGATACTAGTAAACTATCTAACTAAAAAGAAATTATTCTAAAGGAAACTAAGTACAAATACTAAGCATAATTCTCTTTTTAATTCATATATAGGATACTAATTATGGTTTTGATATCTTGGAGTATGAGCCGATAGGATTTTACTTCAAAATTGTTCCAGTTTTGAACTAGCCTTACGATATACGGAATATGCACAGCTTTATTTTATATGTTGAGAATTTTTGAGATCTTCCTCATCTTTGTCGACCTTGATTCTAGTTTTAATTTTGTGAACTGGACAAAAGTGTGGACACTTCATTTTAATATTTTATTATCCCTTAATTCAATTTGCGTAATGTTTAAAATATTGTAGGTCCAAAGAAACTTTACAAGATTGTGCAAGAGAGATTCAAGAATCCACCAGCTTCACTTCCCTTAAATAACTGTAAGAAACCTGCAGATGTTAAATCAGTCGAAGAGATGTTAGTAGGGGATATGTTGTATGACATGGTAAAGTTAATGCAGCAAAGTGAAACATCAGCAGAAATTGTCGAAGGAAAATATCCTCTGAAGAAGGGACCGAATGAAGGCAATGGGAGATCAAACATTTTGGCACCTGAAAAGAAGAGAATTTTTATTCGTTCTCGACTGTAAAATAGACCTAATATTGATGAGCTCAAAATAACTGTATTATGTACGTTTGGATGTTGTTTGGGATGGTTTTATGAATATGTATACTTGTTTCCGGTGCTGTAGTATGAAGTTCATAGGCTTTCCCCGTTTTGAACTTTTTGTTCCCCTCATCCTTGGGCCTTTTTGGTTGACTTGCATGATGATGTGATGGCCTTAAAATAGTCAGAATGGACCAATTTTTTAATTGATTCATCTATGAATTTGAGCATGCTCCTTCATTAATAGTGTCTTTAGAACAGTTATGGGCAATTTTTCCTGAGCGATACAGTTGTTATTTACCACTGGGGATGAATAATAGGACGTGAAATCAGATCATGATGTCACTGAAGGCTGAAGACCCACCACGGTGACTAACTCCTTTAACTTGAACTTCTGAGATTCTAGTCTTACGGTGTAAGCGGATGGGGATTGACATAGATGTTCATGGATATTGTTATAACTTAATTGCAATCCAAATGAAATTATCAATGCCTTAGCACTTTGAAATCCTGTTTTAGATATTCCACAAAAAAAGACAATTTGCACTATAAATTTGCCAGTCTTAAGTGTTCATGCCCAACTTAGGAAGCCATTGGACAGGTAATTGTATTTTGTAGCTATTGAACTAATAGCCCAGTACTTTTGAGTATTTATATTATAATGTCAGAGATTAGAGATTCAAAATCTACCAATTCTTGTACCTTAAAATATTTCAGATGTAACAAGAAAATATATTTTAGATATAACAAAAGTATTGTGAAGTAACAAAAAAAAAGTAAAAATAAATATTATATGGGATAAAAAATAATATGGAGGGCCGGTGACTGTTAGCTCATTCTCGGGCTCGAACAATACAGTCCAGGGCAGCCCAAACGACAACGTTTACCTGAGTGGTTATTTCCATAAGGGTGATTGGGTCATTTAGTAAAATATTTGTTATTTCATTTTCCATCTGCAATTGCTTGTGCTGCGACTTCTTGACTCGCTCTCGTTGTTCTCTCCGCTTCCACTCTCGTGGGCTAAAACAAAACAAAACCACCATGGCAGCAGCTTGGACTGCGGCGGCTCGTCAAGCCGGGAATCTGGCTCGGCTTTCCTCTGTAAAAGTCACTTCAACTCCTCCTCAAGCCGCTTCCCTCATTCATCGTCGAGGTCTAGCAGGCAGTGGCGGTAATCTTTTCCTTTCCTCCAATTTAGATCCCTATGTATGCATACTCATAAATAAATGATATCTTTGGGGAATCTTCAAAGAAAAAAAGACCAATAAAATTCCTTTTATTTTATTTTATTTTTGCAAAGCAATCAAATCTAATCGAGGTCGTTCTAAAGCGCCCATTTGAAGGATTTCCCATTTGGACATTTGATAATATTCTGTTTGGTTTGTTGTGTTGTGTTGCAGATCATCATGGACCTCCTAAGGTGGACTTCTGGAAGGACCCCATGAACCCATCTAAATGGAAAGAAGAGCATGTGAGTTCTTCCTTACATTTATGCAAGTATTATTTGGATTATCTTAAAATTTTGAAATTTTGCTATAACCATCAAAGCAGTATGATAATTTGGTATTCTTCGTATAAGCTTATCTCATTTCCTTCAGACTTTACAAATTAAACTGCTATGTTCTCGGTTTTTTTTTTTTTTTTTTTAATTTGATAAATAAGTAGTCGTTATTGATCATGTTTTCCTGTATCTATCTCACCTTTTGTCATAGTGCTAAGAACTTAATTAACATTATGTTTTCCTGTATCTATCTCACCTCTTGTCATAGTGCTAAGAGCTTAATTAACATTAGCTTATCTGTAATTATAAAAGTAAATCCAATTCAAATGTAGGACTTGAATAATCCTGCCAACTTTCTTTCCTGCAAATTTGGTTTAGAGTGAGGCGCTTGGTCTAGGTTACAATTATAATACCAATGTGGAGGTTTTCATTTGTGAGTGTAAGAAAGCCAACAAGCAAGGATTGCTAGTCTTCCACCTACGTCCCATTCTAGCTGGCATGTGTTATTGTTATGGCTCGATCAGAGATTGCAGTGTGAGGTGATGTATTTGGGCTTGAGTTGAATCTAGGTTCTATGTGCCAAGAAGTGGTTAGAGTTGAAGAATGTATCAGGTAGAGCCATAATTTCCTCGATGGTTAACCATAGCATGCTCTAAGATTACATGTGTGAAGATCTTTTTAGATTTTGAAGTTGTTAGTGTTGCTTCATTGTCTTATTTATGTGATATCATGTATGATTAAATGGTTCAATTTTATGTTGTCTCACCATGATTTTATTTTCATCTACAGTTTGTGATTGTCTCTTTAACTGGCTGGGGATTACTCTTATTTGGAGGTTACAAGTTCTTTACTAGAGGCAAGAATGACAAGAAGGAAGAGGTACTGTTACAACTTTATGGCTTTAGTTTCTTTATCACAAATTTATGTTTTAACCTTCATCAAAGTATGGGTGCGAATGAAAAACTGTACACCTCACCTTAAAGCCTCAATTAATTGGGATCGACTAATGAGTTCCTTTTGTCATTCCATTGTTCTATGTGGGATTTTTTTCCCCTTAGTTTCTTGAAGGCTCAGTTGTTGAGAGCAAATGCTTTTATGATTAATCTACTATAATCATAGCATTCTTTTCTTTCTTCTGCAGAAGGTTGGAGAAGCAGCGCACTAGGTCTGGAACAGTGCCGGAATATCTAGAAGTAAATATTGGATGAGGATGTTTATTTCATATGTAGTGAGACCCTCCAGTTTTGGACAGTTTTAGTTGTACATGACTGCTAAATGGATAATAAATTAGCCTTTTGGCGTTGCTGTTGTGGTAGTTAAATGTAACCAAGGTCCCTTCCCTACAGTCTAAATAACAAGCGGCCATTTTATGGGTTATCAAGGATTGTGCTGCTCGTGGGTTTTAGTTTGCAAGTGAGCTAACTTTATTCATTGCTTACTGCAGTTTCTTCTTTCTCAGCTACTGCATGAATCCACAATCGGGAGCTTTTACCTCCCATTTGGCATTTGAACTGGTTTTTTCTTCCTTCGACTGCATGAACCCGCAATTTGGAGCTTTTATCCCCCATTTGCCATTTGGATTGGCTATTTGCACCTTGACACATTGAAACGTCTGGCAATCTTGCATGCAATCGGATGGAGAATTTATCTTGTCCGAATTGGTGAACTGTACTCTGTTCATGATGATATATGCATTTCTAACTTCCATTTTTGTGTTTTTCAGCTTGTTTTAGCGGTATCTTCAAGTCACCTTTGTTGCGCATTGCTTGTAACAGTTATTGTTTTCTATTCTTTTCATTCCGAGGAATTTGATCCGCATCCTTTCGATGGTTCAGCTGTTCATTTTAGAATATGCACAAGCACCTATGATAAATTTTGAAAATTTTTCTTAAAATATGAAAGAAAGCAATCTTGCATTGACTACGGACAAATTAAATAAAAACCATGAAGGACTTAAGCAGCAACTATATGATTATTTACAGTGTACAAATCAATAAAATTTCCAGTTATCTACCTAACAGCTCAGACAAAAACACAGGCTCAAAGGGGCAAGACATTTAAAAAAGATCCTAACAGATGATATACAAACTACAGAACAAAACTATACAACATTGCCAAAATATTGAATACAATCGCAGTGTAACTTGACTTGCTATTACTCTCCCATGATGATAAGTTGATTACTGAGCTGGGGGCATCAACTTGCATTGCCTACTCTTTAACTGGGATGATAAGGAGGATGGACAAGCATCTGAATAAATGCAAAACGTCACCAGCCGAGAGAAAAGGAACAGAAGAAAGAGGAAAAAAGAAGAAGAAGAAAGATCTTTTAAGACGGATACAGCAAGAACATCAGTTGCCAATTCATTCACTGTTATGTTACTTTACGTGCAGAGAAATCATCAGCAAGAATTCAATTATTTGTCATCATTTCCCAAAACCCATAAAATTCGGTGAGTTCTGGCCTCTTCTAACATTTTGCTTTCTCCCTTTAACTTTTGTTCCCATCTGATCCATGCAAAGCCCTACTCTTGTTAAGATCCATGGTATCGATATTAGGCCATTAGCAAAATTTTCACCATTAACAATCCAATGAGTATAAAGCTTGGAACTAACTAGGTTCTTTCAATTCACAAGTGAGAAAGTAAAGAACCTCACATGTGAAATAACTCCCATAATTGTTCCAACACTACCCAGCTATCTTCTCATTACTAAATAAAACATGGATTCTAATTGCAGTTCTAGGATTTTTTAGTACAAACCAGGGAATTGCATCTGAGGCCCTGTTCTGCATCTTTTATTTCTGCTTCAATGTCAACAACTGATGAAGGAGAGTCCTTTCCTGCAGAAGTCAGATGATACTTTATACTTTTATATGTATTTTATGAAATGAATTTAATTCATATAACATTATCATAAACAGAGAAAAAGTAACAAGAGTTTGCCGGGTGAACCTTTGTTGGGACCAGCAGAGAAGTCACCAAATGCTTGCCCAAACATTGCAGAGCCATTGGTGAAATTCACTGAATCCCTCATAAATTTATCTCCAACCACTGAAATCCGAAGAAAATATCATCAAAAACTAAAAATTTGAGCACCCAACGTGAAGAGGCGCAACAAAATGGTGTCATAAATCCATTTCATACGTTTTAATTGACAGAATATGCCCCATGGGAATGCCAAACATCAAAATTGCAGTTTTCTGTTGCTTATAAGGAGGGTCCAGATATGGTTTAAAAAGAGCGTTTGAAATAGAATAAGTTTAGCATAAAAAATATTTGTTATTAAGAATTATGAAACTTCAAAAAATTATTCAGAAATGGCAACATGAGCTGTGGGTATGTATAATCAATTTGCTATTAAATATCTTGAACCACATTCAACATGTACAAAAATTCCAATGATCTGTTTTGGATTCTCATTGATTGGTGCACAAAGTTCAATACTAGCAATTGTTTGCTCTACATGGTAGGTAATTCTCAAACTGTACAATTATAAATCCAAAACTTGCTTTCACCTGAGAATGGTTGACTACAAAAGGGGCACAGCTGCAACTCATCAATCAAAGTTGATCTGCAAAAGGTAACATTATGGTCCAAGTTGAACGATTGCAATGCCAAACCCTCTCATAAAAGTTTCTACTACTTCAACTAGAAACATTGAGGCCTTACTTGGAAATTTGAAATTCGTTTCCACAATTTGGGCCCTGCACATACACCAGAAAGCAGAAACAAAATCAATTATGAAAACAGAAATAAACAGCTAGTTAAGACTTTAAGGACCCCAAAAGGAAACTGTTTTCCCATTCCTCTATATAAGCACACATGCACACAAAAACCACAAAGCATGGGCGTGAAAATTAAAATTACAAGAGCCACACGTATTTAGGAAGGAAGACATAAACGTGAATAAAGAAGGTTAAAGAAGCCTCACAGTGCCTTGAAGTATATCCCGTCCTGCCCACCAGAGGAAAGCTCCCAAACCAAGAATGGGTATTAGTACTGCCAGGAGCTGCAAGAAAGCATCAATCAATTACATCTACCTAAGTAGATTGAACCCACTGCAACAAAAATATGTAGATGATTAAAAAAAAAAATTAGAGAAAGGGTCACAATGCAAGTGATCCAAATAATGACAACCAAAAGCAGACAGCTATTATTTTTGCTATAAAACAGCAGTTATGTCAAACAGAAGAGATATTGTCTGCGGCATATAGTTGTGGCAAATAACGAACACGAAAAAATTGCAGCTTTGCCACATAAACTTGGATAAATCTAAAATAATGATTAATGGATGCATGCTACACAAAGCACACTGAACTTGCACATCAGCTAATGCATCTTACAAGGTTATGAGTAAACTGGATAGATCAGTAATATTAACAAGGATTTTCAATAGCTATCAAACCAACACCAATTTCAGCAATTGAATAATTTGATGAACTAATCAATCCCATATCACATGTAAATTCATAATTGACAAACAAAGAAACAAAAAAAACTTCCAGCTTTGAGATGAAATGATTGACACATTATAAACTTCTCAGCACACATGTTTAATATTTGATACAGTTATTCATATGCAAAAGATAATAATCAAACACATGATTACTCAGAATGATTTCTAAAGCAGGAAAAAAAAAAAGAAAGAATAAAACAAAGATAGGCATACCCAAAGAGATATAAGAAAATCCAAAACATAGCCAATAGCATCAAAAACCCAACCAAGCTGGCCAGTCATTGAAAGATAAGTCAATCCTGTAGCCAAAGCAACATTACCCAAAAGCCGAACTGTACCACTATTATGTCCACCACCACCACCATTAAACCCAAACCCCTGATTAAACCTCACCAAAACAACTCTTCTCTTCCGCTTCCACCCCTCATCTGTCACCAAGATCCCATCTTTACCCTTCCCCGCTTCCAATAGACTCCATTTCTCCTTATAGACTATCAATTTGAATATGTTTTGATTGGAAGAAGCAATTTTTGAACTATTTAGAAAGTGGATATTAGTGCGTTTCTTGTGTATATCATCATGTATAGTGTTTGAGGATGAGAAAAAGATGGAGAATTGAAGCAGAGCAGCAGTTATGGCATAAATGGTAATCTTGGATAGAATCCAATCTATAACACAGGTTTTGGATATTGTAATGTTGATTTTCGCAGTTTAATGAAATTAAGCATACGTAGGCTACCACCATAACCAATCCCACCCATTAATTTTTCTCGTCGGATCATTTCGTTCTTACACTGAAGTGGGTCGCAGTTGAAGCATCTGTTTTATCCTTAGTTAACTCAAAAAAAAAGCAAAGAAATATACAGTGTTCAGATACTTTATAGAACTTTGATTCAAAGAAAATAAAAAAAAAAACTATAGAACCTGTATGTAGGGCTGTGCATTTGGTCGGTTCGGTTTGAACCGAACCGAAATTATAAAAACTGAATAGATCAAATTTAATTTAAATTTAAATCAAATCGAATTGAAATCTAAGATAAACTGAAGTAAACTGAACCGAAAAAATCGGTTTGGTTCGGTTCAGTTTTTGTTTTTGGCTCAAGGGGCTGTTGAGCTTTTTTTATCTTATATAAAATAATTTATTTTTAGTTTTTTAAACTCAAATTAAAAAAATTAAAAAATTTTACAAATTCGGTTTATTCGATCTATTTGATTTATTCGGTTTTCTCAATTTTAAACCGAATTGAAATTAAAACCGAATTTTTTTTATTTTTTTAAACTGAATCAAACTAAATTTATTTTAAAACCGAACTAAATAGATCAAATTTACTCGATTCAGTTCGATTTTTTTATTTCAGTTTGGTTTTGCTCGCTATGGGGATAGTGAGTTAATAATATTAACAGGAAAAGGACATGTTGGAGAGGAGCGAGATCTATTTAAAAAATTTTTAGACCTATTAATTAGCCTGTAGAAAATAAATCCCATCACGCCCAGAAAATGGCTCAAATCCGAAACTCTTTCCCACCAAGGCATACGCCTAAACCGCTCGGCTCGGCTGCAATTGCCAGGTGGCAGTTAACTGCGCTACTTGCAGAGTGTTAGTAAGACACTAATTCCATATACAGGTAAGTACATTTGGATTTAAATTAATCATTGAAAATTATAAATTATCAGTAATTTATTAAAAAAATTCAAAATCAGAATCAAACCGATTATTGAAATTATTCGGATTAGACTGAACTGAAGTTTAAATTCAGTTAGATTCAAAAATTCAGATTATATTTATTAACACTTAAATTTTTAGAGGTTTCAAAAAAAAACTTAAATTTTTAGATTTTTAAATTTAATCTTATTCAGGATTCAATTAAAAAAAAAAAAAACTTGAATCAATTGGCAATTTGGCACTCTACACTGGACTAAAGAAGAAAAAGGTGCCACCTCCTTATGGGAGGTAGGCAGCGGTCCTTCTTTTGTCTTACTTTTTTTTTTCTTTCTACTTTTGTATTTAATAATTGAAATCTTTTTTTATTATAGCATCATTTTATACATTTGAACTACTATTGAGAAGATCATACAAATATAATTTTTTTCTTTTTTATATTTATTATAAAATTTATAGTTTAAATGCATAATTTAGTTAACCATCAAAATGCCAACTATATAATATTTAATTATTCTCGTTTTCCTTCACAATATTTGATGAAAATTATATTGATTATTGACATAAATAACATATAGATTATCTCATGTATACATATTGATTGCTATATAAATGATTATTGTAAAGAATACTTATCATTATTGTTATTGACATAAATAATAATATAGTTTTATGAATTATATAATATTATAGTTATATATATCATAGATTATATTCTACAAATATATGTGTTTACGTGAGAACGCACGTAATAAATTACATAAATATATTTGTATACCATATATATTATATATGTTCACTAAGAATATAATTTTATTTATATAGCATCTGCTATATAATTACATATGTTAGTAGTTATATATATTATATAATTAGAATGAAAAATATGAACTAATATATATAATGTTTCAGTTATTCAATTATTTTGATTCTAAAGTGACTTGGTTTGGATATTAAAAATATTTAAAATCAAATCAAATGTATACTATTTGATTTTTATTCGATTTTTCAATACTTTATTTTCCAGATAAGTTATTCAATTTGATTTGATTTATCTAGATCTATGCTCACCTTTAATTTCATATAAGTGTATCAATCAAAATTTTAAACTTCATTTATTTTATCTCTTAACATTATTTATTATCATATATTTTTGTTTATTTTCTTTTTAATTTTATTATTTGGAAAAAAAAAATTAAATCCCATGAATGTCTTTAAATGTGATGAAATCCTTAACATAATTTAATCTGATATTGGTTCTTTTATTATTATTTTTTTAATCCTTAAATCAATTACTACTTTATTTAGATTAGTTTAATATTGCATAAGAAATCGGAGGACATAAATCTCAGAAAGTTGTCATGATTTGCAGTTGGAGGAAAATCTCAAGGGTTTGATTTTAATTTGCCAGACTTAACAATTAACATATTTTAATCACCTAATATTCTACCACATAATTATCATACGGACTAGCCACCCAGATGTGATCATTTTCCAGGGATCATATGTGATAAAATTGGACAGACTCGCTGTTGCCTGCCATAACTTAATAGCAGCTTTCATGGAGGACCTAAAACTCGTCGTTGCCTGCCATCACTCACTAACAACTTCGAATTTTACAACCTTGACAATTAAGTCTGTAGGACTTGCTCAACCATACAGTTAAAGTGAAACTCCTTTGCTCAACCATACAATTAAAGTGAAACTCCTCAATCTCCTCCATGTTTGGTGAACATTAACAATGTGTGAGAAAAACCAGAAATGCAGCACAATGTGGTCTCTAGTTGATCAAATTCAAAGTTTACATCATACGTATTTCAAAACCTCTCCGAGAACTAGGACCCATTGAGTGCAATGAGTACCACCCTGCACTGGAGAATTGAAGCAGAAGCAAACTTCATGATGTCTTCTGGCAGATTCATTAACCAGTATCTAGTGAACTACTTAATTACTTCAGATATATTCCTGGAAAGGACAACCAAGCACACACCTGGCAAAACACTGCAAATGGCTCTCTTAGTGGCCCATACATGACAATTCACTTGTACTCCTATCAATGAAGGTTCCATCAGCAAAGATGACCTGATAAAGTCAAACATAAGATCTTCATGTTAGATTAAGTACTAAAATGTTTTCTGAATAAGCAAAGAGAAGAACGAGCACAATTCTAAGGAAATTTCTAAAGTTGTTTTGATGGAAATTGCACCACGAGGTAACTACAGATTGAACAATAGCTACAATCTTGACTCATGTTCAAATAGGAAAGCTCCTTTGTGAAATTTTACAATTTATATGAAGTACCCTTACTACCATATATGCCACTAGCACAAATATTTCATTCGACAAATAATTTAGGACTCAACCTCCTAAAGAATCAACATTGTAGAAAAAAGCAAGTGTCAACAAGTCTCTGTGCTTGATGAAATTGCGAAAATGATTGGAATAATGCTCTTGTTGGGAGCAGCATGTAGCACTATTGGAAAACGGAAAATACAACAGACGTTTTCTACATTATGCAATGTATAATAATTAAATAGTAATTCCATAATGGTATAAGATTAATCAAAATATAATATTGCCAGACCTCTGATGCATATCCAGGAGTTAAGCCAGCAATCGGTTTTGTGAATGAACCTACTGGTGATCTTCTCTGCACTGCCTCACAGAAAGCAAGAAGGAGCTCACAGCTTCCAAGCTGTACTGCCTGAAAAGCATAACAAAGCAAGGGTAATACTCTATGTTTGTGTTGTTTCTTGCCACTGTGTACACAATACTCTTCCCAATCGTTTGAGACATAATCAGAAAACCAGCAATATTACAGTATTACATTGATCAAAAGTGTCTTAATTTGCTTGCAGCTGCAGAGTAGTCGCTTCACACTTGAGTTTTTCAAGAAAAAGTATCAACATCTAAAAACTATAAATAGGACAGATAAAACAAACAAAAATGGACAGAACTAGCTAGTATAGACACTATTGTCTGCTGTAATATTTCTCAAGGTAGAGTTTGGATGCTAACAAGAGAAAGATACAAGGAAACAAGGCAAACCTGAACCGTATCTTGGCGGGTGAAATGAGGTGGAGGCTGCACCTTATATCCTTTAGATGCTGTAACTTCGGCAATCAGAAAAGTTCCCTTTTAGTGCAGGAAAAAAAAAAATTACTCCACCACCAATAAGAAATAAGAAACGTGAGTTAACCAGAAAAAGAAAATGGAGAGTCCAATATCTTGATTGCCTCACCAACCATTTGAGGTGCAATGGAAATAAGTTTGCATGACATCGCCAGGAGTTGAGCCACAATCTATACCAAGTCCTGGGGCAGAGAGGCGGGCTGCTGCTGCTTCTACCCATTTTTTCCTCCCTGCAACATACCCACCACATGGTGCAATAGTTCCACCTGGATTTTTTATCAAACTGCCTGCAATCAGATCTGCATCCTGATTCACCATTAACCAAAAAAAGATGTTATCATAATAACATTTACCAAAACAAAAACGGATAAAATTTTGTAACCTACAACCATGGAGGCTCAGTCATTTCAACAAATTCACCATAGCAATTATCCACCATGACCAAGCAGCTAGGATTCTGCATCTGCAAGTATTTTTAAGAAAGAACATTAACTGGATGAATTTCAAGAGGACAATATGCAATTGAATACAATGCAGTGATTGTTCATGTTAATTAACTAAATCAATCATAAAAATATGACAAAATTATTAAAGGAGAAACAACAAAAATTCATGATATCTCTTTCATGACCCCTGGCCCAGGCTATGAGCCATGAAACTACTTGAATTGAGTGAACACAAACTCCATCGTGTAAATGATGTGTAAATGATCTAATTAACACAATGTCTAAAGTTTCCACTACTTAACCTAAGAGAAAACTATGAGAGGATTGGAATGACACACTAAGAGAATTGTTGGATCAAACACACTTCGTTAACACTTCAGATTAAAAAAAAAGTTCAGAAAGCACTCAATGAACCTACCTTGGTCACTCTTATAACCCTCCCTATCTCATTTGCACTTAAACTTCGACGCCATGAATAACCACATGACCTCTGAATAAGTGCACATTTGGTATGAGGCTTCAAAGCACTCATGAGTGCATCCCAGTCAAGTCCTCCATCTTGAGCAAGCTGCAAAAGCATACTGTGATTAAAATGTTCACAATAAAAGAAATCTTGTTCTCCACTGTTATTAATAACTTACTGGAACTTCCCGATACTCCACGCCAAAATCTTTCAAGGAACCTAGTCCATGAGAGTCCTGCTTTCCAATTACTTCCTCTAAGGTGTCATAAGGAGCACCAGCAACTGCCAGGAGCTGACAATCCAATTAGTCTAGAACCATATTATAGCAATAACATGACAGAAAATTAAACATGTACCAAGATAGCACTTTCATTGGTGATAGAAGAACAATCAACAACTTAACATTAAAATAAGCTAACCTCATCCCCTGGTCTCAAGAAAGCAAACAAAGCTCATGGGTTCCTGAGAAAAACTAATGGAAAAAATGCAGATGGTTAAATAGGTAATCTAATTTTTTTTTTTAAAAAAAAAAAAAAAGAAAAGTTGAGAAGTACAAGGCAAAAGTTTGTGGTAACACCTGTGACCGAACTATTGCAGATTCAGCTCCTACAATTGCTGCAAAAGCTTGTTCAAGTGCTTCACGTCCCCCAGGTTCATCATGAGCATAGCCAGTGGATCCAGCAAAGTGCTGACTAAGCACACATATGGCACTAATCAGTATTAACGTCAAGTTTGAATACCTTATTGAATCAGTAAGATAACATCCAATCCCCATCTGGTGAGGGACATGGGCACAAACACACACAGACAATGCCATGACCACAGAATCGTTATACAAGGAAGATGCCTGCATATCACATGAATATACAATTGCTAGTGGAATGGATGAGACCTATGAATCTGGATGCAGCAATGTGCACGATTACCTTTCATTTTTCATTAAGGAACATTTGAGAAGACCTTAATCACTTGGAACTTTATAAATAAACATAATATCACACTCATTAAACTCCATTTTGCACATTAGAACACAAAAGCATTATTTATTTACATGAGATCCAACCCAAGCATTGTAGAAAGCTTTAAGAACACGGGAAGTATTGTATGCCACCCAATAATGCACAGCTCTGAATTCTCTATAAGGAATCTAGGGCTTTCACAACCTTCCTAGAACCAGCCCCCGACCCCAAAAAAAAAATCTGGGTACTAACCAAATGTCGTAAGCACCATATCTAAAGCAAACATAAAGTCGAAAACTGGAATTCCTACTTTGACCTTCAAAGTTTGTGTATGTTAATGGTTATAGCAAAGAAGATAAATTACAGTAGTTTTTTACAGAGTGTATTTTCGCTGAGACTGAGATGGTTGTTTGGTAAAACTGAAAATTAAGTGTTAAAAATTTAAGAGCTGAATTTTAAGTACTGAATGATTTAAATGCTGAAAATTTTTAATTGTATAGTTTTTTGGTATGAACTGAAATTAAGAGCTGAATCTAATTAATTTATTTAATAATTATAGTTATTGAATAGATATTAATGAATTTTGTTTTTAAACGAGAGTTTGTTGAGTTATGAAGAGTATATAGGTCATAAATAATATTTTAGTATCTATTGGCTTAATCTGTTAACTGATAATATTAAGTTAAAATTTTTTACTTATTATTTTAAGAGAATTCTAGTTGAACATAACATTTTCAGTAATTGATAAATAAGGATATCAAACAAGTTTAAAAAATTAAGTGCTTAAAATATTAATTTTAAATGCTAAATTTTGTTATCAAACAGCCCTAGAGGAAATGACATCACAAGCTGAAATTCCCGCATCTCAGCCGACCTACCAGAGTTCTAGTTCATGCATCTCATAAATTTTCTCTTCTTTGAAATGGTTTTCAATGTTGTAACTAAAACCTACATCAATCCTGTCTCACCTTTCTACCAGTAGATTGAGTGCACAGAAGCATGGAATTTATTTACCTCAGCTCAATATGACAAAAGAGGATAGTTTTCAGGATTCAGATATTGATTTATCATAATCTCCTATATTTCCCAGCAATGGAGGAAATGAAAAGTGGACTGAATATTTATGGGGAATGATTGCAACTGCAGTGCGCCAGCATTTAATAGGCAAATGAAAACAGTGCCACATAACTATATCAATGCCCAAAATCTATCTATCCTTCCTGTTTCAACTTTCAACCATTTTTGAGCAACCACAGTAAAATGTTAACACACTTTGCTTTTTTCACAGAATTAGCTAAAAGAATACAATAACACATCCACATTTTATTATTTTCTCTAAATTCCCTTGATTTTATTAAAAACTAAACAGGCAATTAACCAGATTAAGATATTGTGTTCTGAAGCACATGACAAATCTAAATTTGTTGTCTAAGCATAAACGAAATTTCTAAAGATTACAATGCTAACATAACGAACATAGCTTTGTAGGGACATGTATTGAAATTCAAAATAATCCATTGATTTCAGCATTTTTCTCATGAATAAAACAGAGAACAGCCAAATTATACTACTGGGATTTGGAAAAGCAACGTTCTTTCATCAAGAAATGAAGTGGGTCATGATTTTTTTCAAAGAAAAACAAAATTAAGCAATCTTTTCTTAGTTTTATGCATTTTATACCGAGCAAAAGGAGTATAAACAGGACCATAGAACTATAATTTACCTCAAGAACAAATGTGTTGTCCTGAAAGCTTGAACGACCTTTAACAGTGAGCATGGAAACTCTAACCGAGTGTGCAGGATAAACAGGGACGGCCCAAGATAAGACCCACATCTTCTTCGTCCTTCAATGAAAGTTTGAGAATTATGAGTTACGCATGTTGAGTTTATTTAGATATTTCAAGGACATTGATAGCATTTGCCCCTCCTGTCACTCACAGTAAGGCTGAGCAAAAATCGGATCGAACGGAAAAACTCTGTCGAACCGAGTTGATTCTGTTTGATTCGGTTTGATCATTTAATAAAATTGGTTTGTTCGGTTATAATTTTAAAAAAATTTGGTTTTTAGTTTTAGGTTTGGTTTTTTAGATAGAAAACCAAAAAAACTGAATTAACCGAAGTAATAAATAAATCAAACCAATTTGAATCGAACTAGATTTAAAATACATATAATTTAATGGAAACAAACTCAACCGAATCAAATTTTTATAAGATCGATTCGGTTTCATTTATAGACACATAAATTTTGTTTTAATATGTTCGATTAATTTAGTTTTTCAAAATTTTGATTTGGTTCGATTATAAATATAAAAAATTTAATTTATTAAAATTTGATAAAAAATTAAATCTAACAGATCAAACTGTCTGTTTGCTCACCCCTAACTCACAGCATCTAAAGGCGCCTTTGATTTTTTTTGGTAATAATTTACCTTTTTTTTAGAATAAATAAATTACTTTTCAAGTGAACATAATGTAGCATTAGTAAACATTTTTGTTACAGATTTTTTTTTTTGAAAAAACAATTAAAACTGCGTACTTTATGAAGGAAGAGTTAATTTAGGATAGCTATCGTCAATATGAAATTGTAATTTTTCAATATGTAAAATTTTTCTAATTAATTAATTGTAAGATTGTAATTTTTCTAATTGTTTGCAATTTTTTTAATATGATTTTTGAATAAAATTTAATTTTGAAAATCAATATTTAATTTTTTAAAAAATTATTGAATTAAATTAATAATATAATTAACATATTTTCATAAATAAAATATTTTTAAAACTTATAAGTAAATTTTTACAATAACTGCTTCAAACATGCTCTAAATGCATAAATAGTGTCCGTTTGATTTAATATTTATTGACTGATCTTTAGTGGTTGAGCATTCAAATGTTGAAAAATAGTATTTGATAAATATCAAAATGTAATATTTTAATTTAAAAATTAGCAATGTTTAAAAAATATAATTAAACGTTAAAATCTAGTTTTTATAGTTTTAAAATATAAAAGTTGGTGTTTGAATTTTTTTTCTAGTATTGATCATCTTATATTTATCATTATATGAATTTATATTTCATATAAAATTAATTAAAATATGAAAATAATCATTTTTTATCATTTTACAATATAATTACATATTTATTATTAAATTATCAAATATTTTATATTTATTAATCACTCATAACAAATCATTAATTACTAAGTTTTAATTATTAATGACTAATTGTTTATCACTAACTACCACCGTTAAACTAAATATGCCATAGTATACACAAATGAGATAGAAGTGTTGAATTTTAAAGAGATAAACAACAATTAAACCATGTGTTGGGAAAAAAGATTAAGGAATAGTTTGCAATTATCTCAACATATATTTTGTGCTAAAATGGAGCCGTTAAATCGCTAATGTAACTCCTTTTTTTTTATAATGATAAATCATTTACACTATACATGAATCAAAGGGTAATTCAAAAGGAAAAGAAAAAAATAGAAGGTAAATTAATTATAATCATATTTATCTATTTAAATTTTTTAAGAAATGAGGGGAATAGAAGGGGAATGATTCTCTTTCAATCTCCCTCAAAAAAATGAAATGGATTCCACCCTAATTTGAAATATAAAAAATTTCAGTTCATAGAAAAAATGAGAATTTATATGCATTGTCTTAATTTTTTTTCCTTAACTTGTTTTCCTTCTTTAGGAAAACAAAGAATTTTTGCAAGAAATAAAATTTTTATTTCAATAAAATCTATTAATTGTAGATTTAATAAGGTAGAACTTCGATAGAACAATATCACTAGCTAATAACCTAGAGGTGGCCAATGCTGATTTAATCTAAAAATTTTATTTAAATTTATTTAAAAAATTTAGTTTAATCTAAAATTGAAGAAAATAAAAAAAATAATTTCATTTGAAATTTGTTTGATCTGATTAACTTGTGAGTTAATCCAAATTGATTCATTTTTTATCTGAATTCTAAGCCAATTCGATTGATTTAATTTAAACTTCTAAATCTTTTAAATTTTTTTTTAAAAAAATAATACTTTTATTTCAAGAGAGTCAAAATTATGAGTGGCTCGACTCAATTTGGTTCAAAATCTTAAAAAAATAAAATTATTTAAAATATTTTTAAACCTTGACTCGATAATCTATTCAATTTGCTTATAATTTAAAGTCATCTTATTCAAATTCCTCCAAAGAAAAAAAAAAAAAAAAAAAAGACATAACCCGAGTACCTAACCAATTTGGCACCTCTTTGATAACCTAATAAATCAAATTATTACTTGAGTTTCATTTCTCCTGCTACATCTTTTCCGCTTTTTATCAACTGATGTAATTAGGGGGTGTAAATAAACTGAAACAACTTGCAAATTATTCGAGATCGACTCAAAAAATACTTGTAATCAATTCAAGATTAATTGAGCCAAACTCGAGCTCGAGCTACTCGAGTAATCGAGCGAACCGAATTTGAGTTTCAAAATACTCAATTCCAGAGACTTGCGAGTCTAATTAAGTTTAGGCATATTTGAAATATTAGTAATCGAGTTTAATCAATTTATGTATAATCGAGTTTATTCGAGTCTAAATTTTAATTTATAGAATTCACAAAAAAAAATTATATAAATAAACGAGTTTAATCGAGTTGAACTTAAGTTCGAGCCTTCGAGCCTTCAATTACTTAATCGAACTCAAACTTGAGTTTAAAAATTGAAGCTTGATCGAGCTCGAGTTCGAGATTTAAAGTTTTTAAGTCAAGTTTGAGTTTAAGCTTAACAGGATTTGGTTCAGCTCAGTTCAATTACACCCCTAGATAAAACTGTAATCTCAATAACATTCACTGTAACTACAAATTATTTATAATATGAACTGAAAATTGAATTTGAATTTACTTAAAAAAATTATAAGAATCGATTTAATCTTGAAAAAATTTTTAAAATGACTCAAATTATAAATAATTAAAAATTTTTAGGTTAAAATTTAGTCAATTCTAACTTAATCCGTAGGTAATTACAATCCTAATTTAACTCAAATTGATCCAAATTTTGATTTAATTTATTATAAATTTATTTAAAAAATTAAAATAATATTTCTTAGAAATTTGGAGAAGCTTAAAAACCAAAGGAATAAAAACATATAAATTCTTCTATAAACTTTAATTTGATAACCTAATCTTAACTCACATAAAAAAAAAAAAAATCTAAAATTGATCTGATTATCAAATAACTAAACTTGAAATTAACTTAATTCGAATTCATCCAAATCCGTCAACTCTAACTATAATTAATCAGTGTTATTTTACGAAAAATGATGAAAGAAAATTTCTAGGATTTCAATCTTCGTATGTAGCCACGAAATATATATCCAATCCAATGGCAGAATGAGTACCAATTATTTATGATATAATTAATGGTTTCAATATTTGTACGTGTATGTCAGTCCAACGAATCATTTGCATTTTGTTGCCCAAATTAGTTTATTTTCCTATAATTTCATATATTTAAAAGTTAGAGATGTTAGTTATTTTTTTTATTCAGAGAGTATTAAGAGAGACATTGATGCTATTTATGTTTTAAAAAAGTAGAAAATAATAAAATGAACCCTTTAAATTTTATATTATTTTCTTAAAAAAAAAAAAAGGAGATAATTTTAAGAGAGAATGTGATTGACAACCACTTCATATTGTATATTGAATGGATCGAAGATTAGTATTTAACGCAACATGTGAAGGTAATATTTGATGCCTTAGCACTAAAATAATAATTACTTAAAAGATAAATTCATAGCTTTGATTTTATGTGAGCCAGTTTCATAAATCTCTTGCTCTAAAAATAGTCTATTAAATGTTAAATTGATCATTTAGAATTTAAGAATTGGAAACATGGGAACATGACATATACAAATATTTCATTAATTAAAGAACCCAAATCTTTTTTTTTTTTGGTTAATATATAATGTTCAAAATTTAATACTAGCCAAAAATCATCTTGGATATACTATCAAAACTAATTCATAGGATGTGAAATAAATAAAATTGAAAATTTCATTGGTTAAGCCAACATATCCAAACCAGGGAGATATGAACAAAATAATTAGCCTCAGCCAACTTTGGACTAGACAGGCTAAGCACGCATACATCACCTCAATTCAACTTCAATGAGATAAATTTGAAAAAACACTTTGAGGTGCGGTTGTTGACCATACCAAAGTCTTGTCTGCTTTATTTTGCATGAAATTTATTACGAGTAATTATCAAAATACTCTATCACATTAAAACCATACAAAATATTATCTTCCACCGCAAAATAACACATTGATGTTTATTCGTATTTCTTTATTTCATTCAAGATTGAATATAATCAAGACACATATGAAAAAGAATTTTCGTTGCGATACACTTGAATAATGGTACTCTTAGGTCCACTAATTTTCTTGAACATCTGTAAATCATGCCAGGAAGGCAAGTAAATGTGAATATATCCTGCCAGATGCAAAAGCACATTGTTCAAACCTATGAGGATTTGTTTTATTCGTAAAAATTTAATTCTAGTTCTATTTGAAAAAAAGATTGCCGATTCTTCTCTTCGCTCAAGCACTGAGACTTGTGAGGAAACCATCACTAAGCCTACAATAGAGAGAAAATTTCTACAGCCCTTCAAGAAGTTGCATTGAGAAGAAGGTAATGGGAATAGTTAAGCCACTTTTATAGTAGCTAAGCAAGCTTAAAATTGGACCACTTTTGGTCGAGAACGGCTGAAGGTAAATATATATATTTGTTTCATATATTTCAATGATTGATCATATGAAAGAAAAGATTTAGAAGCTAAAAATAAATTTTTGTTTCATGAGATTTTGATCTATTCTATATTCCAACTCCATTTTATCACTTAAAATAAATATTCAAAATAGTTCCAAAAAGGCAAAGATTTCTATTTTCTAATGTTGAAAGAAATCACATATATTCGAACTTGCAATATTGTTATATTGTAATCAATCCATCTCAGTTGATTATTATTATTATTATCATCATCATCATCATCATCATCATCATTATTATTATTTGGGATACATTGGATTGAGTTTGTTGAAATTTGGATTCTTTCACAATTAGAATTTTTAAATTCAAATTAATGAATTGAGTATTAAGCTAATGAATGAGTAATAATACAATATTGAAAAATAATAAAGAAAGCAAGAGAAAAATTATATCCTAAAAAGGTTATAGCAGACGATGTTTATTTTACGTTTTATTTTTATCAATTTATTTGCTCGTCAGCACGACACAATATATTATTCGGTAAATAAAAACAAAATACACATGTAAATAGTGAGTAAACATATATATATTATGATCATGCAACCAAAGCTAAAAGCCTTAGAGACATTTGTCTATCAAGCTTTGGATTCTCTCCTCGTTTCCACGTTGTGGTTGCAACTGCATCCACTATTCTTCTTCTTCACATTTCTTTGAAATATGCGTTTCAGTTTCTTTATACAAATACCCATTTCATGATTTCATATGTACGTATATTCTTTTTTTTTCTTGATGTCATGAGAATGATTTTATAGTCACAGCAGAAGGTATGGACAAAGAAATGGAAGTCGAAGTTATGATTAGCGAAGCCCTATTCATGGAGAAGGAACTAAAAGGGATGGATGGATTCAAGAGAGGAACTGATTATGTTGAAGTTAAATGTGGTTGCACTAGCAGGAAGCCTGGTGATGCTATGGCAACCCTTAGAGTTCATGTCAATGGCCAATTTATGATAAATTGCTACTGCACTCCTGGATGCAAGGGGGGTAATTATGCATTTTTCATTTTTTTTTCAATTTTTCCTTTTTTTTTCTTTTTGCATCTTTCTGAAAATATTAATTTTCTGGACCTTGTAATAAATTATTTTATTTAATTTGCTTTGATGTGTATGGTTCCATTTTTCAATAGTAGTAAGATAAGCATTGGTTTGTATGTTGTGTATTTAGTTGATAATTAGGAGGATATAGAATGTTGTAAGTATGTTTAAGGTGTGTAAATTATAGACTCAACCCTGTTGTTATTTTCCGTTTTGAAGCAAAAATAGAATCCATATAATGTTCCCAGTTGAATATATACATAGATTTTGTGGACTTTTTTTTTTAGTATTGGGAAGGGAGAATTATATTGGTGAGATTCGAACCTTGATGTTCACTCCAGATAGTCTCACCTTTGTATTAGATTAAGATAGCAGTTATACATTTAACAAACCTTAATTACAAAAAAATATACAAAATGAGATTTATTGAATAAAACTCAAGAACTTCTCACTGCAATTAAAAAACAGGATTGATAGTTTTTTCCCACTTTGTTTTATGGAAGGGTAATGTCAATATATAGTAACGTGAAGATCCTACTGCAGGTTAATATAATATATATAATTTTCAAGCTTATAGAAATTTTGAAGAGGATTAATAAGAACTGATCATTTATTCGGATTTGAATCCCTGCTGAGCTACTAAAATTTATCCCATATGAACATTAGTGTTGCTTCTACATATACTGACCAAAATGATGAAAATGGATGGAGCAGAGAGACTAACACCATATGAATTCGAGAAGCATTCCGGGAGAGAAGGAAGGAGCAAATGGAGTAGCCATATATGAGTGGTCATGAAGGATAAAAAGGTGCCACTGTGGAAAACTCCATTGCTCAAGTATTACAAACATATGGCTAATGGGGCAAGTGGTTCGATACGACGAATCTTTCATCGCGACGAGTTCATCCAGTGCTCCAAGTGCAAAAAAGAGCGGAGGTTTCGCGTCAGGACCAAGGAGGAATGCAGGAACTCCCATGATGCTTTGCTCAAGAAAAGGTGGAAGTGTGCTGATACCGCATCTTATGACAAGTAAGCTCTAACTCCTCACCTCAATCTTATTATAGTATAGATAAGAGAAACACTCCATTATTGGTGAATTCGTACTCTACAATACAATAATTTATTTAATAATATTATTAAATAACGTGATCTAATTCAATGGTGAAAAATAACTTTCATCAAATTTTACTATATTTAGTCATGTCTAATCCAATAGTGAATAATATCTTTTATTTAATTCAACGGTGAATTATTAATTATGTTATTATAGTGTAACAATGTAAACGACATTGTAGTCTTCACCCTCGATTATTAGGCTACTATATAGCTCAATAAAATATTTTTATATAATTTAAATTTTATATTTTTAATGAATCTTTTCGTAATAAATAATAATATATTATATGATTTTTATAATAATACTATGTATAAAATAAATTCACGTATAAAAATATAATATTTTAAATATAATCTAAAAAAATTAAAATATAAAATGTAAAATTTTTCACAACACACTGTAAAACAACAGAAACATGAAGGGTTGACTCCTTTTATAAAAGGAGGAGCCTCTTCATTTTTATTTTAATTGGCAATTTGTTAATATACTTGTATAAGCTTTAGCACAATAATTTTAATTGATTCGGTTCTTAAAAGGATAAGTTTAAGATTATTTTTAGACTAAAATTTAGGTTCATTTAAATTTATTGAATTTGAATTTTCTAGTGTGAAATCATATCAAATTGAAATTAATCGAACTAAACTAAATCAATTTTTTTAGTTTGATTCAATTCAATTTCTTCACCTTTTAGTCCAATTCTAATCTTTCAATTTTTTAAAGATCAAAATTCAATTCAATTCTAATCCTTTTCAAATAATTAAAGGAAAACCAAGACCATTTAGTCTTAATTAAAATTTGTAAGGGAGGTATGTGAATCTTTTAAAAATACAAAATTCACATAAAAAGAAACAACATAAAAAACATATATGATGTTTGAGATAATAGAATTACTTTGCAACGTTAGGATTGAATAAGAATATTGGATTATATAAATAAGACCTATTTAACTTGAGTAAGTGCATATAATAATATATGCTTTACATAAATTAGGATTTTTCTCTTAATAATCCTTGGAGATATGTGAAAATTTTTCTTATTTTTTAGGTTATTTTCCCATTGAAACTAAAATTTATAGTTTTATTGATGTTTTATTATTAATCGTATATAATACCCCAATTGATCATCAAATCATGAATTTTTTTTTTTTTTTTATCTATGACTTACAGATGCAGCAATACAGTTTAGATGTATACAAATACTAATTTTATATTATTAGTATTTTAATTTCACTTAGAATTTTAGATTTATTTAATCATATATTTTTGGGAAATTAAATATATATATATATATATATATATATATATTAGAAATGCATCACCCTAATATGGTATATATGGGTGCAGAATAAGCTGCAAAGATGAAGAAGAGCGTGCTAGCCGCAAAAACAGAAGAGGCTGTCCTCGGTCACCGGCATGCAACTGCTGCACTTCTTGCGTCTGCTTTGGGTGCCTCAAGTGCAGGTTTGTCGACTGCAACTGCCGTACTTGTGTTGACTTCATGCAAAACGCCTCACCTTAGGGTATACAATGTCTGCCTGCCCTTCATGCTCTTCCATTTCGCCTTGGACTGGATACAGAACAAATAATTGTTTCTTAGAGTCGCTGATTCCAATCTTGTTCTTTTCATTTCTCAGTGAACAGTGGCTTTTTCATGTCATAATTTGTTTTGGTTTTTTCTTTGAGGGAAGATCGATCATGTTATAGTAAATTCTTAATCCCTGTTATAATGACAACAGCTTTTACATGTCATTTTGTTTCACTGGTTCACCCGATTTAATACATTCGATAGAGTAAATACCAACCAAATAATTATTATAGGGTCTTAATGTAAACAATACAGCAAAGACTCAACTAATAATCTGGGCCAAATTAGTCAGCCTCATAATGGTTTAAAAATGCATGGAATCAAGTGAGAGACCAGCCATGACCAGAAGTCGTTGTAATTGTTCATATGCAATAAAGGGCTGAGTTTGAGCTTCATGTTCCTCTTAGCATAAGGTGATAAGGGGATACTTCCCTGTCAGTTTATAAAGTTTAAAAAAAAAAAAAAAAGGGAATCATGAAATGTTATGTAATTTGAGAAGGAAAAATATATCCTGGCTCTAGAAGATTATATGTAACAGAGAAAACTAGAGTATAAATACTAACCCAGAAGGGTCTAGAAATACAACAATTTTTCTTTTTCCTGTGATGCTACCGCTTTTGCCTAGACTAAACTCTCATTGCTACAAGGAGTCGTGGCTCTTTTTCAGCCACTAGGCTGGTCATGGACAGATAAAAGAATGTTTATAGTAAGCAAACAAATGATTGCCCTAATCAAACTCCAAGAATTCTTCTCTCTTAAAGAGTCAGATCAACAACCTCCACAGCCAGATTACATACAGAACATTGCACCTGATTAGTAAAGGCATACCGATTTTCAGATCAGGTCCACAAAGCATATATTTGACTCATCCGAAATCCCAAAATCCCCTCAGTGTCCAGCATTGAAATGGATGGCATCCCTATACAGAACTATATTGTCCAGCAACTATCAGCTTTCTTCCCCTGCCTCTTCGTGCATTAGTAATGCTAGAAATCAAGGAACTATTATCATTTATCAGAGCACTAGATCCCATTGGCTTCATGCCCAAGTCTTTTACCAAATATGACAACTTTTCCTCGTTGCTCCCCGTCATCAGCTGTAGCTCATGAGCATGTTCACGAGATAACACTAAATATAGCTGCAATGGTAGATTAAAGGGAGTTTTAAAGCTACTCTCTAATTCCATCTTCAGATTATCTTTGCAATTATCAAAAGTAACTTTCATAATCCCCATTGATTTTGGGTCTTCTGTCAAAGGATTAGATATAAATGAAAAACTTCCAAATGCTAGGTCAGGTCTCCTGAATAAATCTACCAATGTATCATTGCTTAGTCCAACATTCCTCTGCATGGACTTCCTTGAACTATTTTGCCAACTTCTGCTCACTCTTAAAATGCGAGAAGCTTCTCTTAAACCACTCAAGAAGGCACCATGCATTGTGGCTGGATATTGCCTAGTTGTTGCCTCACCAGCAAAGAAAATCCGCCCACCAACACTTTCTGCGAGTAAATCATAGTCACTGCCAGAAGATTGTACTCTAACATGAGAATATGAACCATAACTATACGAGTCACTGCCCCATCTTGTACAAATTGTTTGTATGGGGTCAGGAACATCAATGCCTTTGGGATTGTATATACCTGTAAAACAAGTAACAACTTATTAAGTAAAAGAAAATGGAAAGAGGGAAGAGAGAGGAGAAAAACAAAAAAAGGGAAGATTAAATGGAAAAGTCAGAAGGGAACGCAAATGATCAAGCTAACCTTTGAGGACGCTCAAAACACGATGTAGTATAGTAGATGGATGCGTGTGTTCAAACATTTGTGCAGCTTCTCCAGCCACCAATGCAATAAGTACTGGACCTCCAGAAACTGTGTGATTGCCATAGAATAAAAAGAACTCTCCACGCTTACTGCTATGCTCATTGAGACAACCAAAAGTGTCCAAATCCTCCCCCCAAAAAACATGGGGGAAGACCATTGCCACTTTATTAAGCAGCCCAAAACCCAATCTATCAATTGCTGCAAGCTTCCTTTTGGGTAACTCCGGTTCAAATTTAATGGTCCTTTTCTTCAAGACTCCTAGAGGTACAGTGCATAGGACCATATCTGCTTGAAAAATTTGTTCGCCAGCATTCACCATCACCCCTTCACTTCCATATCTGATAGTATCTACGGTCATCCCATAGAATATAGGAACCCCTTCACAAAGTGCTTTTATCAGTCCCCAGTTCCCTCCAGCTAGGAAGCAATGGTCCCCACCCATTTCATAAGGATCATCCTGATCCCAATATGTAGCTGAAAGATTTGAGAGACACCCTGCATTAGCATATTCGAGGTTAGCAAGATGCCATTCAAGCAGTTGCCTCTCTTCCGTAGTTCTAGCCACAGCATACAACTGCCTAAGTCTCTCCAAAACTGAACCCAGAGAAGTATCATTTGCAAATCCACCCATTATTTTTCTAAGTTCCATGACT
>CATIWR010114426.1:0-21106 GCA_949677035.1 Omphalea diandra
TAAGTAAATAATCAAGTGTTGGCCCTAGGCACCAAAAAGGGGGGGGGGGGGGGGGGGGGGGGGGTTTTTTTTTTTTTAAAAAAAAAAATTTTAGTTAAAAAAAAAAAATTAAATAAAAAAAACAAAAAATATTTTTTTTTAAAAAATATAAATTTTTTTAAAAAAAAATTAAACCCCCCCCCCCCCCCCCCCCCCCCCCTTTTTGGTGCCTAGGGCCAACACTTGATTATTTACTTACTGAGTTTGCAAGCTCATTCATTTGCATTAAATTTTCTTTTAGGAAAAATATTTTAAAGATTAAGTTTGCATTCTGAAGTTGTTATCTAGTAGTTTGATAAAGATTGGGCTAGTATGCAGTCTTTTAATGTTTTGTTGCTTTTTTTTTTATTATTATGTATGCTTATTATATATAGTTACCATGTTGTAATATAAGATGCATAAAATGTTCAAAATAATGAAGAAGGGATGTCACACCTATATCCTTTATTGATTTATTAGTTTCATATAAGTTTTTAAGTACTATACTATTATTCAGTGTAATCTCTTTCACTATTTGAACCATGTAATCAAAATTTCATTTTGACATATGGTGTTCTCATTTCATATGCATCAATTTAGTAATAAGCGATAACTATGAATGTTGTTACAACCTGAGAACAATTTTGCATATATAGCCCTAAGTATGTCATAAAATTATTATGCCTCAGGATTCAGTGATTCCTCTATCTTATTAGGATTAAAAGCAGGACCTGTAGCATCTAAGACCATTGTCTATATGGATTTGATGAGTCAAACGTATTCACTATAATAAAATGTTCATGGACATCGTATGCATATTGGTTTAAGTTATCCCGTAGTGATCTACCCATTTAGAGTCCATGTATAATAACTTGACACAAAACCATTTTTGTGCAAATGCATCTTAACAGTATCCACTTTAAGAAAAATGTGATTCTAACACTTTCAATGGTTACATGGATACCTAATTTCATTCCTATCATTCAGTTAAGGATGACTGCATGTGAATTTAATAAAATGTTTCATTTCACTCAAAAACCCTAGGTTCAAAAGTCCATCAATAAGCCTTATGTACATTCATTATTGATTGAGTCTCATTTTTCCTTCTTATAACAAATGATAAAAAAAATAAGACATTTTTAATTAAGTTTGTTTTATACTTGATTGTAACTCCTTACACCTCCATTTATAAATTAATTAGTAAGAACCTACTCATTCAAAAATGTATAATCTTTATAACCCTATGCAAATGTAGTGTATTCATAAATATGCAGAAATTTTTACAACATCTCCTTACAGTTCTTCAAATGCATAAGATTAAAAAAGTACTCACCCATTTGAATTACACCCATTTAGTGTCACTGTATGCATAAGCACTTATTTCATTATGCATCTAGAGAACAACTATGAGAAAATATCAATTTCTACATATCAATGAAAACATTTGCATTTGCCAAATTCACAAATAGATGTCACATTTCTTAAAATGTCCAATTTGGACAATTCAGTGTTGTCTTAATATATCAAATGAAACAAATAACAAATGAAATTCTAAGGCTTAAGTAACATAGTACATATTTAGGAATATACACTTAATAGCTTAAAATTTTAATGTTGTACCTAATCAATAAACTATGATAATGTGAATTACCTCGAGTCACCAAATACTGACAAATCACAACAAATTATAAAGCAAAAATATAATAAAATTTATGTATTTTGTGGTTATTTTAATCTTATAAAGGGTTACCTTGGTATTATCTTTTAGACTATCTTATTCCTGTCTTTTTGTTGTTTATGTCATTTCACGTTAAAAATTTCTTTAGTGTTATCTTACGCATAACTTTAGGGGTTTCTTATTCCTTTCTTCATCTTATTTAAGTATTTTTACAACTAGATTAGTAATATCTTTAGAGTTATCTTATGCCGAACTTTAGGACTATCTCATTGCTTTCTTTATGTTTTCTTTTTTTTTTGTCTTTTAGTCATTTGTTTGGGTCATCTTATGCCTAACTTTAAGGGTATCTTATTCCTTTCTATATGTTATTTGGGTCTTTTAGAGTTATCTTAATGCTAAAAAGGGTTATCTTATTAATTTCTTTTGGATTATCTTATTTCTTTCTCTATGTTATTTGTCTTTGAGGGTTAGCTTAATCTTTTTTTAGGGTTATCTTATTCCTTTCTTTTATGGTTATCTTATCTCTTTGTTTATTATGTTCATGAATTTGATTTTGATATGTTCTTTAAGATTTTTGAATAGTAATGGAAAGAAATTTGTGTCTTTTATAGGGTTATCTTATCCTAAAAAGTCCCCTAACAAATAAAAAAACATAATGACACTTATTTCAAAAGAACATAAATAATAATTCTTAAGTCAATAAAATAACATCTATAGTTCTATAAGAAATCCTTCACCCCTAGTTCTCTTTGGGTCAGCAAATACTCAACAAATTACAATGCAAATATGAAATATAAGAAATACCTAATCATCACCTATCATTCAGATTAAATCATTTGAATACATAAAAATCACAATAAATTAAAATCAAACATACAAATCATAGGCGTAAGGGCAAAACAAGAAAAAACACACCCATAACAATAGTTGTTTCAAAATAACATAAAAATAATGCTTAACTCAATAAAATAAACATTATACAATTTCGTAATAATTCCTTCACCCTTAGTTCTCCTCAGGACACTAAATACCTTGCAAATCACATTATATAAATGAAAGTACCAAATTATCACTTATTGTTAAGATAAAATATCTCAAACACACAAAAATCTTGATAAATTCAAATCAAATGTACAAATCTTAGGTGTAACAATGAAATAAGAAAATGCACACACATAAAATAACATAAAAAACAATGCTTAACTTAATAAGATATAAACTTTTGTAGTTTCACAAAAAAATCCTTTACCCTTAGTTCTCCTTAGGTCACTAAATACCCAATAAATCACAACAATAAAGCTTTAATGATTCAAAAAAAAACATGACAAAAACACATACCTAGTGCAGTAAAAGAATGCAACCACAAAAATCGAATCAAAATAAAAAAAATGTTGTAATAACTTATATAGAGCTATAGGTATAAAGATATAATATCAGAAATGGAATAAATTCATAATTATTAAGGGTTTACTCCTAAAGGATTCAAAATTTTATAATTCTCAAACAACTTGATCACAAGGCAAAGTTAAGTCTTAATGAATTCAGTGACATGCCACAAAACTTCAATACTATATAAGTAGAAAATAAATGATTCTAAGTCAAATGGCATGCTACAAAAGTTATTATGCGAGGTTCTTCCACATAGGGTCAATTTGTAAAAAAAAAAAAATCAATTGTTTAAGCTAAAAAATGGTAGAAGATCATGATTAGATTATGATTTTAAAAGTCTTAATCTACAAAAAGCTATTAAAATCCTAAGTCTATTTAAATATATGTTGGGTTTGGTAGGACAAGCACAATGGAAAAATAATAATTTAAACATGCAAAAACCACCAAGGATCCATGTAATTCAGTTAGATTGATGTAAAAGGAGGTGAAACCTTAACTTTTTTTATGTAAGAGAGGTAAGATTGCTAAAAGGCAATGATGGGGTTTATGCCAATAACACTCTACCTCGAGCTTAAAATTGAATCTAGATATTACTGAAGGATGAACATAATTTGTGAGTATCCTTATGAGCAAGATGTCTCCAAAGCAAGTAGTTAGTTAGCACTAGGATTTTTGTGACTCTTTCTTTATGTATTTTATGAACGTAATGTGAAGGCACTCTTACTTTTTAGAAAACCAAAAAATGTGTATATATGTCTAAACTATTAATATATACACGTTAGCTTTGTATCTTTAAAGATACATATAAGATAATATCTTATTTAGTTTTAACTTTTAAAACAAAATAATATCTAAATACTTTAGATAATATCTCTAATTATCTTAATTATAAATTGAGAGAGCAATAAACATAATTTCACTTTGGGGCCTATTCTAAGTGTGCCACCCTGTTGGTTCACATAATGTTAGTACTAGCCCAAAATCTATTTCTAGCCCATAAATTATAGGGGGCCTCTAGCAAGACATTATAATTATCCAAATTATGTAAAGGTCATTAATCTAACATAACCTATCATACAAATAGCATTATAATCCTTTTATCACATTATATCTCAATTGAACATCAGGCATGGATCATGTTATCCATATATAGTTTGACTATTTATCAATCAATACGTAGATTGATGAAAAATGACATTGATAACCTTTATCAATTCATTTTTCTATGGCCATGCAATCTCTTTAGTCTAACTTATCAAGGGGCTAAGAGATATATTTCTCATAAATACATAAGGGGCAAATTCTTTCTTAATCACTTATATTTCTTTATATGATTTACTGTATGTCTAATACTAGTCTATATAACGATCTTGTTAAAGATAATGTTGGATTACATCAAAACATAAAGTTCATCATATTGGAATCTATGGTGATTTTTGGGTTGGAGGATTACATTAATACTATTACATTAGAGAATCACTTATGATAGTTTATCCATATAGTGTTCTCATAGTGGGTTAATCTAATACAATGTTTCTTAAACATATATATATGTGTTTGACATAATAACAAATATCCATGGTCAGTAAAATATAGTCATAAATCAAAACACATACTAGTCTCCCAACAATGATGATTGATTAGGGATAATGTAGAATAGGATTTTTACACTTAAGGGTTTGTCTATCAAATCACATACTTGATGACCTTAAGAATTAACTATTTTTGAAATTTATCATTTAGCCATAAACACAATATAATAAAGATATTTAATAAAAAAATGAAATCATAATGTTAATAAAAAAAATATCCATCACAAAAATTAGCCTAGCCACATAACTAATAGTCAACCACTTGCATTAGGTCTAATAAAAAATGTAACTAATACCCATTGGCCTAGCATGACTTTCATGCTTTGGCTATGAAAATGGTTTGGTGAATAGATAAGCAATGTTGTCATTGGTTGGCACTCTATATGTCTTCACATCTCTCCTTTCAATGATCTCTCATATGTGATGAAAATGCCAGAGTATGTGTTTGGATCATTGATATGACCTTGGTTTCTTAGCATGTGCTATGGCCCTATTATTATCACAATACAAGTCCATTAGATTTAAAATGCTAAGAACAATATATAATATAGTGATAAATTTCTTGACCTAAACAACTTCCTTAGTTGCTTATGAGGTGGCTATATACTCAACTTTCATTATATAATCGGTCATTGTGTCTTGTTTTGAACTTCTCCAATTCACTGCACCTCTATTCAAATAAAAGAGATAACCTAACTGCGATTGAAAGTCATCCTTGTTAGATTGAAAACTATCATTTATGTTCCCATTTACAACATGGTCATCATTTTGTCCTCCATGTATTAAGAATACAACCTTAGTCCTTTTCAAGTACTCAAGGATATCTTAGTTGTTATCAAAGGACTTTCACCTATATCTGACTATTACCTACTCATTGTACTCAATGCATATGAAACATCAGGTCAAATACATAACATGGGATACATGATAGATCCAATTATATAAGCATATGGGATCTTACTTATGTGCTCTCACTCATCTTGTGTCTGTGGATATTGATGCTAAGAGTTATGTCATGTGAATTGGCAAGAATCCTCTCTTGGAATCATGTATGCTGAACCTATTAGTATTAATCAATGTATGTACTCTGGCATAGCCTAATAAGCATTTTAGATCTATCCCTATTTGTTAATTATGTGCTCTAAGCTAATTATTGAAATGGATATTTTCTTAATAAGGTGATGGTTGCATTTTATTAAATATATATTTTCTACTTAGTTTATGGCTAAATGATAAATTTCATGAATAGTTAATTCTACCTAATATCATCAAGTATGTGACTTGCTAGTAAAACCTTAAGGTGTGAAGAATTATATTCTAAATTGTCCCTAGTTAATCATTATTGTTAGGATAATAATGAATGAAGACGTATGCATTTTGATTGATGACTTCATTTTACTGGTCATGGATATAGGATATTAAGCCAAACACATAAATACATGTTGAAGAAACATTGTATTGGACTGACCCATTATGAGAACACTACATGGATCAACAATCATAAGTGATTCTCAAGAAATAGTATTAACTTAATCCTCCAACCTAAAAATAACCATGGATTCTGATATGTTGAAGTTTATGTTTTGATATGGTCCAACATTATCTTTAACCAGATAATTATATAGACTAATATTGAACTTGAAGTAAATCATATAAAGGAATATGAGTGATTAAGAAGGAATGTATCCCTCATATTTATATGAGAAATGTATCTTTAGGCCCTTTGATAAGTTAGATTGATAAGATTGTTTGGCCATATGAAAATGAATTGATAAAGATTATCAAAGTCATTTTACATTAGTATACTTGGATATCAAAAAAGAATTAAACTATATGACATGATCCATGCCTGATGTTCAATTAAGATATAATGTGACAAAAGGATTACAATACTATTTGTAAAATAGGCTAAGTCGAATTATTGACCTTTACATAATTTGGGTAGTTAAATACCTTACTAAAGGTCATTATGACTAGTGGCTTAGAACTAAGTTTTAGCCCACTGCCAACATTATGCAAACTTACAAAGTCACGCACATAAAATAGGTCTGAAGCAAAATTGGGTTTTATTACTCTCTTTTTTTATTATTATGATAATTAAAGATATTATCTAAATTATTTAGATATCTATTTCATTTTAAAAGTTAAAATGAAATAGGACATTATCTTGTTTATATCTTTTAAGATATAAAGGACATTCATGTTAAATATTTTAAAGAAAGAGAGAGAAAAACCCTAGTGCTAGCACACTAGTCATTTTAGAAAGTAACTATTGATGTGAATACTTGTAGAGGACATTCATCATTTTAGTGGCATTTGAATTCAACAATCTACACTATAAGCTCGAGGTTGGGTGTTATTATTGTAACCCTTTCTCTACCTTCTAACAATCTACACTATAAGCATCTCTTTTTCAAATTGGTAAGGTTTTCACATCTTTCTTTTTTATTTAATTGAATTACATGGATCTTTGGTGGATTTCCACATAGAATTTTTTTTTGGCGCTCATTCTACAAAACCCAACACTATATATCTTAATGTCTAAAATGTAGGCATCTTCACCTAAGTATTTCATTGAAAACATTTCCCTAACCACAATTTAACATTTTATAGGGTAGGAATATCATTTCCAATGAGTAATATGTCATCAACACATAGCACAAGAAAAACTATTACGCTCCCACTAATCTTTTTGTATACACAAGGCTCAGCTTAATTTTTTATGAAACCAAACTCTTTGATTTCTTTATCAAAATGAAGATTCCAACTTTGAGGACCTTGCTTCAATCTGTAAATGGATCTTTAAAGCTTGCAAACCTTTCCAGAATTCTTAAAACTGACAAAACCTTCAAGTTATGTTGTATACACATCCTTAAGAAGATTTCCATTAAGACATGCTATTTTGATATCCATTTTTCATATCTTATAATCATAGTACATTGCTATGGCAAGGAGAATTTAAATGGATTTAAGCATAACAACTAGTGAAAAGGTTTCATCATAGTCTATGCCATGTGTTTGCCTATAACCTTTTTGTAACTAACCTTGCTTTATAGGTATGCATATTTCCAACAACATCTATTTTTCTTTTGAAAATCCATTTGCACCCACTAGTTTTTAAACCATTAGGTGGATTAACCAATGTCCATAATTGATTAACATACATGATTGCATTTCAAATTTCATGGCCTATAGCCATTTCTTAAAGTCTGGGCCATCCATAGCCTCTTGATAGGATGTGGGCTCACTTTGGTCTACAAGCATCACTTCATCATTGTTAGTTAAGAGCAATCCATATCTCTCAGCTCTCTGATGTGTTCGTATAGACCTTTCAAGGATTTGTATTATTTGTATGGGTTCAATAACTACCTATGAATCCTATTGAGATTTCATAGGTGATTCAGTTCTATCTTATGGTTCTCAAATTTCTTGGAGTTGAACTTTACTCCCATTAGTTCTTTTAGAAACAAACTCTAGTTCTACGAAGGCACCATTTTAAGCAACAAAGACTTCGTTCTTAGAAGTATTATGGAAGTAATATTCCTTAATTTCTTTAGGATATCCCATAAAATGGAATTTCTCTAATTTGGGTGCCAATTTACTATGCATCACATAAGCATCATAATCTTTAGCAAAGACAAACTAAGAGATTTCCTAGTCCATACCTCATATGGTGTCTTTTCAATCACCTATGATGGAATTCTATTTAATATGAACATTGCAGTTTCTAAGGTATAACCTTCAAAGGAAATTGGAAAATTTGTCTGGCTCATTATAAATTGAACCATATCTAATAAATAAGGTTTGATTTTTCTGTTCAAATGCACCATTCCACTATGGTGTTCTTGGTGGAGTTAATTATGAGACTATCCCATAATCTCTAAGATGATCATTGAATTCTTAGCTTAAATATTCACCACCTTAATCTAATTGAAGTGTTTTAATATTTTTACCAAGTTGGTTTTGTACTTTATTTTTGAAAAATTTGAACTATGTTTCATACGATAAGTATAGCCATACCTGTTATAATCATCAATGAAAGTAATAAGTACTAAAACTTCTTGTAGCATTTGAACATGGTCTACAGAGATCGATATGTATTAGGCCTAATCAATTATTATCCCTTTCATTGTGCTCTAGGAAAAGGGTTTCAGCCATTTTCCCTAATAAACAAGATTCACATGTTTCAAATGATTCAAAATGAAATGAATTTTAATGTCCATGCTGTTAGAGCTTTAATATGCATTTCTTATTTATATGGCCCAAATGACAATGTTAGAGATAGTCATAATTTAAGTAATTATATTTATGCTTCTTGGTATCAATATTATAGATGGACTTAATAATACTGTTACCAAGATTTAAGATAAAAAGACCATTTGATAGATAAGCATAACTGTAAGCATGAGATTTTAGGCCTTAAGATTCAAGGCTACTGATGAAAAGTAGTGGAATTATTTCCATACATAGGGAACTGCAAGAAGAAGAAGAATGAAGGCCTTTAGACACCTTAGATCTACCTTCAAACCAAGCCTAAGCTTATAATGCTTAAAAGCCCAATTCTGCCAAGCCATGCTTTAAATGGTTGTGCAACTATCTTTGTTGGTTATATAACCAACTGTCAAACCCTAAACAATAGAAAATTCTAGAATCCCCTTCCTTAAAAACTAAATAGTTTTTCAACCAACCAGTGGGCTGTAGAACCAACTCTTTAACTATATAAACCACTTGGAAACCCTCATTCTAAAACTTTCATGGCCTTTGTCTATTAATGGTCATGAACTAGAACCATTCCAACTCTAATGCACCCTTCTCCCTCTATAAATACCCTACTATTAGAAAGAGGGAAAGAGGACTGGACAACCCTAATGTTACACTATTAAAATTATGACACAAAAACCTAAACCCATAAAAAACTGAAAACTTAAGCTAAAAAAACCAAAGATCTAAGGTAGTACAAGGTTTTTTCCATTCACTCTTATGCATTCTCTATTGCATTTTGGAGGATAACCTATTAATACTACTACCTCTATGGGGAAAGCATACCAAAAATGGATCCAAAATTTCAATTTTCTTCCTTTCTTCTTTTCTTTTCTTTTCATCTTTTCTTTTTGAAAATCCTCAATCACAGTAGTCTATACATACCTCTCTATGGTCTGTATGAACCATTAAGTAGGCTATACAAACAATCAATTAGTCTATACAACCTATTTTGACTGAGGAGCAGTAGTTTTCTATTCTTCTCCTTCCATTTATTTCCTTTATATATTTTTTTTTTGAGATTTTTATGGCTTTTTTGTGAGCTCCAACAACTAAATAGGGTTAGGTTTTATGCCTATGATCTTTATTCTTTAATATAAAAGGGACAAGGATAAAAAAGGAGAAAGAGTTTTATACTTATTTGTAATGTTTTTAACTCATCTTTTTCATGTTCTTCTCTTTTCTATTCTTGGCATGATTATGTTATACTAGTAAATGTGATTGGGATGGGGAATCCACCATTCCTTATGACCTCGTGATTCAATGACATATTCATGTTTGTTGGCCTTAGTGCACTAAGAAGGGGGAGTTGAATTGGTGGTAGATTTGAACTTTTAATTTTGGAGGAAGCTCACAAATATGAAAGATTAGAGGAAAAGTAAGAGAAGAATGAACACACAAGTTCTATAGTGGTTCGGGTATTACCAACCCTACATCCACTCCCCAATTCACCAATTCGGTGTTTCACTCAATCACTAGTGTTTTACAAGCTCACACTTAGCTTAATGTTTAGGCTCACACCAAACCTTACAAGTGTTTTCCCAAGGCTTACACTCAACCTATACAAGAGTTTTACAACTAGGTTAACTCTCAAAATTAAATAAGAGTTTTCTATATAAGGGCTCACTCTTAAACCCAAACAAGAGTTTTCTATACAAAGGCTCACTCTCAAACCCAAACTCAAGGTGTTTAAAGCTCACACCAAACTATGTACAAAGAAATAAAGAATTAAAGTTATGAATTAACTTTGCAAGAGTTTTGGCATATATCAATGGTTTTCGTCTTGCAATCAAGTCCATTTAGTGGTGTATTTATAAGCAATAACCACCAAAAAGACGTTATAAAGAAACTATGCCTAAATCTCTAAGTTGTCCTAAGCATATCTTACATTAAATGCTCGTCAGACGAAATTTGCTGCTGAGACTGAATTCGTGATTGCAAATTTTGAACTGTGTCTAATGGCTAGTCCACGTGGCATGAAACCATTGGTCTCTTCAAAAACTAGCCATTGGATCTTTCTAATAGATCTTAAAATTTGTGATTGCTATTTTCATTTTTGGATGCAATTGTCATCGTGAAATCATCTGTTTAATCATGTAGATGTTGTTTTTTAAATTTATAGTCGCTACTGAAATCCTTAATTTCAAAGGCAGATTTTCATACTTAGATTTTTTTACATTTAATCACTTCTATTCAACTCCCAATGAGATTCTATCTAAATACCTGTAAAAACAACACTTAAAATTGATATGAGAACATTTCAATCCATATTGTCAAGATCAAAAGAATGTCTTGACTTAGGTTTGAACAACCTAGTCCAATAATGGTTTTTTACTCTTTATTGTAAATAATTTCTTTTCCTCAAAGGGAAGATGGCTAGCTCCTTAGTTTCATCATCTTCTTTTCCTTTTTATGTGGAAATTTTGAACATTTTAGGAAGAGAGTTCATCACTCAATGACCCCTCTTTTTGTTGGTTCTCATTTTGTTAAATGTAATGTTTGTGTTATTGGCTTTGTAGGAGTTGCCTTTCCATTATTTTGATATCTTGGCTCTTCTAATAGTTATGGGTATTTTAAAGGGGTAATGTATCTTTTTAAGTGTTAATGGATGAGGATCTCATGTTCCTAGGAATCCAAGTTATTGACTTAAATCCTTGCCTAAGGCTCCACCTTTTCCTCTATATGCTTCCTATGAATCACATGCACCATTTCATTATGATCCTATCTTACTTTTCTTACATTACATGTTGAGTTTGTTATGTTAGTTTGCTATTGATGTGAAGTAATAGACTTGGAAACGTGTGTATGATCCTTTAACTTGGAGACTATAGGTGAGATTTTTTCCTTTAGTTGTTTTCATTTTTTTGTTTTTTGCATTGGTTACTTTGTTATTGTGATGATGACTACTAGCTTATGGGCTTTTTGGTGTGTAGGTGACCACTTAAACACATGATACTCATAATTATGCATTTTATGGTTAATTGATATGCATAACCCTCCCTTGGCATATTGGATGATCCTCTTCCCCTTTGAGATTGATTATATTTCTTTAACATGATTGGTTGGTTTGCACTATAAAATGCTTAAAGGTGTTAATCAAACTAATTAATAATGAAGTTAAAGTGATAAAAGTAAACCAAAGATGTTAGAAGGCTGGATCCTAATATCCGAGCAATTTGGGGGTGCCTAACCTCTTCTCCAAGCCATACTCAATTTTTAAAGTCGATCTTTGATGGGGTGAAAATGAATTAGGCCTTTAAAATGACTTAGGTAGGTTCAGATTTCATCCTTGCTTGAATTATTGTCTCGACCAAAGTTGAGCGATGAATCCAAATTCCTTGACAGATGATAATAATGTATTATCCTAACTTGGTCTCCCATTGGCCACCAAACTTGAAAAGAGGCTTCAAACCAATGAAAGACCTAAAAAATCCCCCATTGATCAAAACAGGAGCCACAATTTAGGTTTAAGACCATTACATGACCCCCATCCTCTTGATCCCTCATTGGTCAATTAAAAGATATATTTGCAAGTAAAATTCCACTCATTCATGAATAGCCATGAAATTCGATGGTACTCATAATGGCGACTGTACTAAGAACTCAAAATTGACTTTGCACTCAATCTCTAGTTCACATTTTACCATATTAACTTTGTTATTAGTTAATCCTTTGCATTCATATAGCGTCTACACTTCACCACATGTACTAGGTCTGCCCAGTTTTTTGAGCTTGAGACTTAAGCATAGTTTGAGCTTAGGAGATGGTGAGGAGGGTTCATCACTCATTAAGGTATATCAAATACGGGTTATGATAACTGTCCCATAAGCTTATGAAAGCCATCAACTATAACAACCATCTTAACCTTTACGCACATGTAGGAGCTAATAACACATTAGAATAGGATACCCCTTTTGTTTGCATTTTTCTCCAAAGATGGGTTGAAGTCCTTAAATAACATAATTAGGTATTCCTCATATAAATACAATATTACCTACATCCCTTCAATGTAAATTCCCATTTATAAAAATTTGTCTATTTCCCTACCCTGCTATGTAAAAAGCTTATGTAAGTACTCATGTATATATGCATCTTCCCTCAAGCATTGTAAAGAGTTCTTTTTTGTATTTAATTCTCTTACAGATTAAATGTATGAGCGTTCTTTTAGGACTTCAACCCTTCTTACTTTGAGGGGACCATCGTTTATTCTCTATCCCATGTTTGTAGAAGAAAAGAACTTACCTAGGAAAAAGTTTATTGCCTTTGACTGTGGGTGAAATATGGTTGGAAGGATCTTTTGCAATAATGTGTGTATACATGCATTATTTAGTTTGCTCATGCATCATGTTAATAACCCTTATTTTACAACCATCATAGCTCTATCTAAAACTTCATGGAACAGAAGGGGCAACCAATTATCTAAGAAAAGAAAGATGTCTAGATCGAAGTTAATCATAAAGCCGATTGTACTACTTAAAGTCATAGAAAGGGCAAAGGCTCAAATGAGTCAAACCATAGAGAAAAGAATTGCTAAGAGGTAAACAAGTGCCTTAATAAGATTCTAAAAAAGCTTATGCATCCGTAAGTAGGATCGATAAGGGAATGACACCTTAACTTGTTGTGATTGATGATGATCTATTTAAAATGAAGGAGTATCACAAAAGTAAACTAGTTAAGGAAGCAGAAAGCACTACTGTAACTCTTGATAAACTAATGGAGAGTGGGAAAGAGAACACTCAATTTGATGACCTTGCTAAGCAACGAGATAAGAACCAAAAGATACTTGATGCGAAGGGACTAAAAAAGGGGGACTAACATTAAAAAGTTGTTTGTCCGTAAGTCCCCTTCTCGCTAATTTTTGAATTTCCAAACTTCCTAAGTTTACTAGGGTTCAAAATGCCACCAACCACATCCACTCCTATTTATTGATAATGAAGACATTTGATGATGGGTGTGTGCTATATAAAAATCCCTAAACTGCAAGTGCACATGTCAGAAGTAATAGTGTACCAATGAGTATGGATGTTGTTCCCATGAGGATTGAGTTTAAGTACTAATTGTTATGTACCTTATATTATCTAGAGAATCAATAATAAATGAGAATTGAAATTGTAAGCAAATAAAGCAAACCAAATACTAATGATAATGATAGATAATTAATGGATGAGAGTGGCTAAGGGTTCAACTTCATTTAATAACCTTTGATTAGGTTCTTAATCCTTATCCAAATTGGTTCATGTAATGTGTACTACTATTGAGTTATTAAGGTGGTTAATTAAACCCTCTCGAGTAGAAATTGACATACAAAGACATGTCAAGCGAAAGATTCCTCAACTCAAAAGCTAATCAATATGCATTTGTCTCACAAAGTAAGACTCTAAGGATAGCGGTGGTTTGTTAAGGTTCCTCAACTTCATAACAAAACAAAGGAATTGTTAAAGGTTCCATTTTATGAAAAGCACCTCCCAATTATTGTTTCATAAAGCTAAGATAATCAATAGCCAGTTGATCAATAATAAATACTTAATAGTTGATAGTACAATTAATGCAAGAAACCAAATAGATTTAGATTAAGAAAACCTAATGAAAGTGACATAAGATCCATCTACAACCCTAGCCGATAAAGTTTAGTTCATAATGAAATAAAGAAAAGAAAAAAAAATAATTCAACTCCAAGAATAGCCATGAACTTCTTCTTGATTGATTGATTCCTTACAACTTCTCCTTCTAGGAATTTTTGTGCAAACCTTTTGAAAAAAAAATTTCTTCCTTAGGTTATTCCTTCATTTTCCTCTTTAAATACCAGTTAAACCATCTCGAACAACAAGGAAGCTTGGATCTTTCTAAAAGGAAAAGAAAACTCCTAATGATTCTCTTAATATTTTGTCATAAAGGAGGTCCACAGTCGTGCACCTATCGAGACACGATCATGCATGCATTCGATGCCTTGCAACTACCATAGGTCTTCAATGTGCATGGCCACGAGATTTGGTCATGCACCTTCCTCACAATCTGCCTTCTTTGCTCTCTTAAGGTGCATGGTTGTATGACTAAATGCACATGGTTATGCATTTTTTCCTTTGATCAATGCCTTGGTTTTTCTTCACTTTTTACCAATAAAACACCATTTTTCCTGCATTAGGACTATAATTAAGTCAAAATCAATTGAAATGCATGGGTTTTCAGATGAATAAACCATAAAAATAAGATAATTAGTCCATTAAACAATTTATCCCAAACTTGAATTCTTGCTTGTCCTCAAGTAGTCGTTTTCTTTGCTAAAGTACAAAACAATATCTCTAGTGGTTAGAATTAAGTATCACAAATTTTAAAGGGAAGATTTATCTCAATTATAATCACGCCTTTCATTACTCAAGTAATTTCACTCAAAATAAAGATATGTTACATACCAATCATATGTAATTCACAATTAATCAAACACAAAATAGTGTGTGTGACTTAGCATCATAGTTTATTCTCTACTTTGATTCTCTTTCATATTCACCTTAAGCTAGATTCATCCTTGATTCTTAAGAATCACATATGACCGTAAGTAAAATGAATTCACTTTCCTTCACTAATGTAGCATCTAGCAATCTTAAGAATCCTGAGGTCTTTGATAGCTTATATAGTAAGGCTTAGGTTTAATCTACCAAAGAATTATTAAGTCCAAAGTAAGAGAAACTTTGCTAGAATAATGGTTATGATAATAGCATGAGTTGTAAAACATCATTATATATTAACCACTCATCTTTATTTCTTAAAGAACATCCAAAGTACTTCCTTTTCCTATTTTCTAAATAGCTCAATTCTTTTTTTTGCTTCCTTTTTTGTTGCTTTGCTTTTTTCTTTTTTTCTTTTCTTTTTATCTCCTTTCCTTTCATTCATAATTATCAATTTTGTTTCTTTTTTTTTTTCACAAGCGAATGAATGTGCCAAGCACATTTCAAGCTATCACTATGCCACCTCTTAAACTTGAATCAACCTTTTATGATGCCAAAGAGATAACAATAGATGAGTTCTTTTGTTCATTCTTTAATATAAATGCACATGAATGATCTAATGCATCATGTACCATTGTATAACCATGTCCTAACTCTATTCTCTTGATAAAGGAGGTAAAAGTTTATTTAGGCTATATGGTTACAATGAAGGATATGGGTGAAAGAAAGAATGGCTTATTAATTCTCTTTAAGGAATATTCATTATGGCTCATAAGGGGTAACAATGGATGATGTGATAAAGGTATGGATATGGAATAATATGCTAACTAAAAAATGCCTTAATCATTTTCCTATGATTACCAAGCACTAGGATTTCACCTCGAAAGGTATTTTCATAAGTTTTAGCATATGTAGAGGTTTCTTCTAACTAAAAGTGATATGAAGAAGCCTCTTATGGATTAATCCCTACTTTGCCAATAGCGCATAAAGAGTTCTAATGTGTTTAAGCAATTTTTGAATCAAAATATGCTTATTAAACTCAAGTCATTATCATAAGCGAAACTAACTTAACCAATTTCAAAAGAAGATTATAAATTTTCTTCATTGATTTTCCACCTTAAAACTAAGAACCAAAATAAGCCATAAAGAGTTATTGGAAAAGCTCAATACCTGAAGATACATGAGTAATTATGCAAAAACTTAATATTTGGAGAAACACAAGTATTTATAATCAAGTATGGACCTAAATGCAATCCAAAGTAAAGGCTCACAGGCAATCAATTCCCTCAAACTTAAATGTTCGACTAGGATAGTTAATCCTAAGTCTAGAACCTCTTTTGATCTTGACAAATGAGATTGATCATCACTAATATTTCAAATAAGTGTTGATTTTGCAAAAATAGATAAATCTCTCAATAAGAGATGCAAGGAGTTGTTAAACTCAAAAGTAACATGTAAGTCGTGACTGCAATCCAAGATTTGCGACTGCAACTCATGTTAAAACATGTTAAAAATCAGGCAAATGAAATCGCGGAGACATTCTCGGCCGCGACCCATGAAAAAGGAGCCTAATTCTGACAATGGAATTTGCAGTCTGTGTCGTGCAGGAATTACAATCGTGACTTTCAAAAACTCCCATACAAGAATCAAGTTCACAATTAGAGCTTGACAAGTGTCCAAGGAAGCCGTTGGAAGATAAAAATCGCGAATGCTACATGTTGGTAGCTACCGCAAATTCTGGTAGTAAAAATTGCAAGATTTGGTAGGCTATTTCGCGGTCACAGTCGCAGTCTGTACAAGTGAAATCGCGACCGCTATTTTTATTGGCTGAAGAAACACAACGACTATATTTTCCTAAAGAACCAATGAGAAGCTGACACGTGGACTAGTCGTTAGACATAAACGGGATTTTTCGCTACAGCTTTTGGCTCCTATAAGACATTTGGAAATCACGACCGCAAAGGATCAATAACGACCACGATTTCATCATGACAAGCAATTAATGCAGAATCTACCTAGCATGTCTCACGAATTTGGTGAGCTATGATCTGCAATGTCTCTTTGGTGAATTTTGGGTATAAATACACCACCAAACAACCATGAATAAGGTTGCTAGGAAATTTATTACAAGTGATTAAAGCTCTTAATCTTTGCTACTCATTTTCTTCAATTTTCTTTATGAAATTGTAAGTGTTAGGTGTAAGCATTAAACACTAAGTTGTAAGGTTGTAGTGTGATCCTACAAAAACACTCCAAGATAGGTTTAACTGTGAGCCTAGTGAAACACTTGAGTGAGGTTGTGCGTTAGCCTAAAAATACATTGTTGTAAGGTTGTGTGTGAGCCATCAAAACACAAGTTGTACAAGTTAAGTGTGAGCTTGACAACACCTTGAGATAGTGAAATACCTAATTGGTCAATTAGGGAGTGGACGTAAGGTCGATTATACTCGAACCACTATAAATTGGTTGTCTCCATTCTACTCATTTTTCTTCCCCTCTTCTTTGTTCTTGAAATTTTTTATACACTAATTCAACCCTCCCTTCTTGGTGCCAAGGGACAACAAGTGGTATCAGAGCTTGGTTTTCACAAATCAAACCTTCATTAGGTGAAATAAGATCATGACACAAGAAGCAATCCACTAACAATTTAGGCCATATTTTAATGAAACTGACTATACACATTGGAAGTATAGGATGGAGATCTACCTTGACATAGATGTGGTGGACCTTTGGGATGTAGTCATTAAAGAATGGAAGCCACCCACAAAGGTTATGGATGGTAGTAAAAAGTTGATCCTAAGGGAGGAATGGATTGAAGCTCATAGAAAGTCCAATGGGAGAAACAAAAAAGCAATGGTCATTCTTCTAAGCTCCCTCTCTAGAGAAGAGATTGAGAGAGTACAACATTGTCAAACCGCACATGCAATTTGGAAGACCTTGGAGAATTATCATGAAGGCACTTCTCTTATCAAGTCAAGCCATTTGGAGATGTATGTCACTGAACGGGAACTCTTCATAATGAAGGACAATGAGACCATCATAGAAATGACCAACAGACTCTTGTCCATTGTGTCCAACATGAAGAAGTTCAGAAGAGTTCTCACCATTTATGAAGTAAACATTAAAATCCTTAAAAATCTTTCACTTAACAAATTTAGTGCTAGAGTGTGCAACATATAAGAATCTAATCTGGTGATTGGAAAGGTCCCAACCGATGTGTTAATAGGCAAACTCTTGACTCATGAGTTGGCCTTGCAAAAAGATGAGCAAATGAAGAAGTTAAGGGGCCAAGGAGAAAAACCTGAAAAAAGAACCATGGCTCTCAAAGCATTAACCAAGGAGAAGGAAGTAAACACTTCCTCAAGTGACAAAGATAATGATAAAGTGGAAGAAGAGCTAGCAATGCTCTCTAGAAGAACAAAGGAGTTGATAAGAAGAAGAAAGGAGAGAAGAGTCTTCAAGAAAACTGCCCTAAGTCCAAAAGGAAGATCAAACGATGTCACATGTTATGAATGTGGCAAACAAGGGCACATAAAGCTTGATTGTCCCAAAATGAAGAAGAAAAATAGAACAAATAAAAGAAGAAAAGCTTTTCATTCACTTGGGATGATAGCTCAAGTGAGGAAGAAGAAAAAGAAGGAGAAGTGGTTAACATATGCTTCATGGCACAAGAAGACTCAACACAAGAGGAAAGTGTGACTACCACCAAAACAAGCAATTGGCATATGGATAGTGGATGTTCAAAACACATGACCGAAAATAGAAGACTATTCACATCATTGAAAGAAAAAGAGGGTGGAGATGACACATTTGGTAACAATGCCAAGGGTAAGGTAATTAGCATTGGAACCATTGGTAAGAATGGATGTCCTTTAATTGATAATGTTCTTTTAGTTAGTGGCTTACAACATAATTTGTTAAATGCAAGCCAATTGTGTGACAAGGGTAATAAGGTCACCTTTGATCCTAGACAATGTCGAGTCACCACTTTGGTGGATGATGAAGTTATTTTCAAGGGTGAAAGGAAAGGCAATACCTACTCAATTGACTTAACCAATTTGGCTAACCAATCTTTCAAGTGTTTTATGTTTATAAGCAATGAAGCATGGTTATGTCATATAAGACTTGGGCATGCAAACATGGAACTTCTTCAAAGTCTCTCTAAAGGAGAACTAGTAGAAGGGCTTCCCAAGATAAACTTCTCCAAAGATAAGACATGTGGTCCTTACCAAATGGTGAAACAACATCATGCCTCACATAAAGCCAAAAAGGTTGTAAGTTCATCTAGACCTCTTCAACTTATTCATATGGACTTAATAAGACCTACTAGAAGTGCTAGCTTAGGTGGAAAACATTATGCACTAGTCCTTATAGATGACTACTCTAGGTTCATATAGGTATCTTTTCTAGCTCATAAGAATGATTCTTTTGATGCTTTCAAAAGTTTTGTAAAAAGAGTTCAAAATGAAAAAGGTTACTTCATATCCTCTATTAGAAGTGACCATGGAAAGGAATTTTAAAATGAATCATTAGAAAATTATTGTTTGGAGAATGAAGTTTTTCATAATTTTTCAACTCCTAGAACACCACAACAACATGGTATTGTAGAGAGGAAAAATAGCACATTAGTAGAGATGGCTAGGACAATGCTCAATAAGTATTCATTACCTAATTACTTTTGGGTCGAAGCCATCAATACCTCTTATTATATTGCAAATAGAGTTTTCAAAAGACCCATTCTCAATAAAACATCTTATGAGCTATGGAATGGTAGAAAACCCAAGATATCATACGTTAGAGTATTTGGATGTAAGTGCTATATTTTGAATATCAAGGATAATCTTGGGAAATTTGATTCCAAAACTAATGAAGGAATCTTCTTAGGTTATTCCACTTCTAGTAAAGCATTTAGGGTCTTTAATAAGAGTACTGTGGTAGTTAAAGAGTCTATGAATGTTGTATTTGATGAATCTAGTAAGCTTGATCTTGGGAAAGTACTTTTGTTGATGACCTTATAGGTGAACTTGAAAACATGGACTTGGAAGATCCTACAAGAAAAGATAAAGGTATCTCATCAAAAGTGGATGAAGGCGAACAACGTCAACAACAAGAATAGCTAAGACAAGAACTACCCAAAGATTAGAGATTCTCGAAGTATCATCCTAAAGACTTGATCATTGGTGATACATCAAAGGGTGTAAGTACTAGATCTTAATTTCATCATTTAGATAATAATCTTGCTTTTGTTTCTCAACTTGAACCAAAATCGTTAGATGAAGCTGTTAATGATGAGAGTTAGGTACTTACTATCTAAGAAGAACTCAACCAATTTGAGAGAAACAAAGTATGGCAACTTGTCACTAGGCCTAAGGAACACCCAATTATAGGTTGTAAGTGGGAGTTTAGGAACAAGTTAGATGAGCTAGGGATCATCACTAGAAACAAGGCTAGATTGATTGCCAAAAGGTACAACCAAGAGGAAGGCATATACTATGATGAAACCTTTGCCCCCGTAGCAAGGTTAGAGGCAATTAGGATTCTTTTAGCATTTGCATGTCATATGAACTTCAAACTTTTTCAAATGGATATGAAAAGTGCTTTCTTAAATGGTATCATTAAGGAGGAAGTTTATGTATAATAACCTCCTAGTTTTGAATCACATTATTTCCCTAACCATGTTTTTAAACTAAACAAAGCCTTATATGTTTTAAAACAAGCTCCAAGTG
>CATIWR010114449.1:0-16149 GCA_949677035.1 Omphalea diandra
GTAATTTTTTCCAGTGAAACGAATATTGAATGACTCAAACTGATTGGAAGTCATTTCCTTGAAAAGAAAACAAATCAAGATATCCAAAGAACTGATAATCAAGAGATTCAGCCAAGAAAATAAAGAAAAACTCAAGAAACAGATTTAGTAACCTGGCTCTGATACCATGTCACTTTTGCTGAATGTCCCTTAAGGTGAGAGTTCTTTCATTTAAATAAAGAAAACCTTTGATTTACATCCCTAAAAATCTGCAATATATCCCTAAAAATCTGCTAAGAATCTGCTATAATATCCCTAAAAATCTGCTACAGAAATATATATACCATAATTACAATATATCTTTAGATATACCATAATTACAATATATCCCTAAAGATCTGCTATATATATCTCTAAGAATCTGCTATATATCTCTAAAAATCTGCTACAGAAATATATACACCATAATTACAAAGATATATACAGTTATGGAAATAAATAAATAATATGTCAACTATGCTAATAATACACACATGCTGAAAGGTTTTAATAAAGGCTTTACTATATATCTTAGCATTTTTTTTTTATTTTTTATATTATGTGACAAACTTATCCATCATTCATTTGTCACTGGATCTATTTTCTAATATAATATCATGGTTTATCTATTCATGGAGGATGAAGCTGAATTTCCAAAGCTGAGGCCACTGCTGAATTAGTATATTTATGCTTATATAAGAAATTGTTTGGTTCGTAGTCACCACTGTGGATTTTGGATTATATATCCAAATTTGTTTATGTTCTAAGAACTTCGTCTTAATTGACTAAGAAAGATCATAAACTTCGTCACTTATAAGTAAATAAGGCATTAGGTTATGTGAAAAAGAAACAGTTGTACTGTATTACTAATTTTCCAGAAGTACGCATTTTCAAGTTTGAATTGTTGCAAATGTAAATATCAAGGTCCAATGCCAAGTTATATAGAACTCCCAAAATGGAAAAAAAAAAATTGCAGCTTTTAAGAGGTCAAAACCAAGTCTTAAGAGGCATTGGTTTTGAACAATCTGTTTTGAAAGTTTATTGTTTTGACGTTGGTTTTAGCTCATTGATACTCTGCTGTTATGCTTTGTTGCTGCAGATTTTGTGATGTTGGTTAAGCTCTATTTTTTGCTAGTTTCATCATTGGTCTATGGCTCTTCAATACCCTCTATTGTTGTTAACATCGTCCTTGGGACTGAATTTGAGTTCTGGTCCTTTTTAAGTGGCGTTCTATTCTATGTCGATCAGCTCTGCTCTGCTGTGATACTTCATTTGTTTTGATTGTTATCTTATCAATTTTTGATGCGATGGAAATAAATCCTATTAATTTATTTCAATCATATCATTGAATCTGGTTTCCTGTTTTCTCTTCAGTGATAGTAAATATGGATATCGAGGTTACTTAAGCACTTAAAAGCATAGAAAGCTTTTGATATTCTGATGTTGGTTACGCAACCTAAGCTAGTTCATGATCTGTTGGTGCAGATTTGGTAATGTTGGTTAACTTCAGCCTTTTGCAAGTTTTGCAATAAGGTTTATGGCTCTTTAATCGTCACTATCTCAGCCTCATCTCAGCTGGAATTGAAATATGATAGAAAATTTTTAGGCCAAGCAAGTTTTAGTTTGTATTGTAGCCTTTGAACTTGGATTTGGGTTTTGATTCTTCTTTTTTAAGGTGGTGTTGCCTTCTTGGCAGTTTGGGTCTGCTCTTCTATTGTAATCTAGCCTTCAACTGGCTTTCCTTCTCTGTTTATTATGCTATTTTGTTCAGTTTTTCTTTTGAGTTGTCGCAGCAGTAGTGATAACATACCAAACCAAAACTTGTTTTCTTTATAGGAAAACACCATAGATTCTTCATGTCAATGGTATTTATACAGAGCAAAGGGACTTCTGTTTTAGTGGGCAAAGTTGTTCTTCTGTTTGAAAATTCTTTGGTTAACAACAACATGCAATTCTCTTTTTTTTTAACAGTTGACTAGAGAATAATTTTGTGAAATATGTGATAATAAACTTGATACGTCAAGATACGGGTGCATCATAATAGAATAATTTTCTGTCTTGATCAAAATATCTAAAAAGAAATTAGTCCAAAGCTAATGACTCAAAACTTCGCAATGGTCTTCTCTCCACATAAATCTCTCCTTATGTCTCATATTGTTTGTCTTAATTCTCTTCCCAACTGAGCTGCCTCTCCAGCCAAATCACATCTCAAAATGACAACAGGTAAACACGTTATTTCATCTCTGTAAGTTTCATTTCAATCCTTAATTCATGAATCCATCTCAGATTGAGACTCGGTATAGTTTCTCGCTTAGACATTAAAAAATCCGCTGCTCATGTTCTCCTTTGTTCTGTTCTAATTTCTCTATTCAGAGTAACATGCACACAAACTGGTGGGTTTTATTAACTGTTTAACTAGATATTGTGTGACAAAAATATGTTGCCTAATATAGTGGTTTATTTATTCATGGAGGGTGAAGCTGCATTTCTAAAACGAAGAATACTGCTATCAACTTACAGTTGCACTATGAATCCTAATTCTTCACTGCATTTGGTAGAAACTCTTGTTTTCTCTCTATTAGCATATATATGCTTATGTTTGAGAAATTGCTTGGAGTGTAGGTTAGCGTTCATATGTAATGTTAAGCCACAAATATCTAATGTCTTAATGATTTATATCTTTGTGTAATTAAGAAAGACAAAGGACAATCGTATTTATAACTAATTAGTTTGAATTGTCATTAGAACAGCGGAATCCTGCTCATTTTGTGCTGGCTGCTAAGTACATGGCCAATTTCTCATTTTCCTTTAAAGACATTTCATTCCTATGATTCCTGCTTTTCCAAGAAGTATTGACATTCAAGCTCTAATGATTGCCAATATGGATATCAAGTTTATTAGAGTGTTTGCATGAGAGTTTTGGAGGTGATGGAAAAGAGGTTAATAAGGTGGAGTAATGAAATGAAATAAAAAGTAATGAAAGTAATTACCTTTACCTTATGTAAAAGTTTCAAAAAAAATAGTATAAAGTTAAAGTCAGAATAAGTTGTAATAAACTCCAAAAAAAGAACTGCATCATTTGAGGATTCAAACTTCAATTCAATGGTGGAACTAGACATTATTCTCAAGTGTAATTCACTTATTTAAAGTTGTTGATAATCAATAATGACGAGATGAGAGGAGGAGGAGGAGGAGGAGATGGGTGGAGAAAGGGAGGGAGAGCATCTTTTAAGATCCACAATTCAGTTTTAGGAAATTTAGGTAAATAGAGTTATTTTAAGAATGTTTTTCCTTATTTTTATGTATATAATTATAAATTTTAATGATTTAATGATGATTAGATATATTTTAATATATTAAAGTAGATTATTTAATGTGTATATAAGTGTTTTAAAAAGATATAATTTTACATTAAAGAGATTATTTTAATTAAGGTTATGTTATTTATTATGAATTAAGTTTAAAGATTATGTTTACTAAATATTTTGTATTTGAGAAATTAAATTTAAATGAATACGTGCACTACAAGAAATTTTGGTTATTATGACAAAAATTTTTGTGATGAAATCAATATTATCGCAACATGCGGTATTATTGTGACAAAATTAATATTTCTCATAATCCTTGTAAAAATCGATTAACTTATGATAAAATTAAAAGTTGACAAATATTTTTGTCATAATAAATGAACATAAATGAAATATAATAACGAAAAATTTTTCATCACAATATCTTATCACAAAATGATAGCGCCAATTTTTGGCGTCTATTAAATTATAAATAATGAGAAATTGATTTTATTATAATAGTCATTTTGTCACTATATTTAATTGGTCAATAAATTAGTATATAATTATTTTGTCATAATAAATAATTATTTATTGTGACAAAATCTTTTGTCACAATATATAAGAATAAAAAGGCACCAAATTTTATGTAAAATATACTTTCATTAAAATGTTGACATTAAAAGTAAAATTAGATATAATGAGAAAATGATTTTGGCATGATAATATTTTTGTAACTATATTTAATTATTAAGATATTATTATAAAATTATTTTATCACAATAAATAATTTTTTTTCAAAATAATTTGTCATAATGAATAAAAAATATATTTAGATGTCAAATTTTGATATATCAATTTCATTTTTTATAACATTAAATATTAAAATTAAATCACAAATTAAGTATATAAAATTACGTTTAACATAAAAATTTGTATGTTCTTAAAAATGATAAATAATATAATATATATCTAATAAATTTTTAATATTAAATTAATTTTTCTGATATAAAAATAAATTATTAATATTATTACTATTTGAATGTGATGTTTTGATTTTATATTAGACTTTAGATTGTAAATTAAAGAATACTATATTTTATCTATGGATTTATAATTGAATAAATTGTAACTATTATTTTAAGTTTGAATACAATAATTCAATGTTTCATATTTTATTTTATTATTTTTTTAATAATATAATTATTGATTATACAAGAGTCAATGAGCAATTTAAGAACTATAATACAATGAAATTAAATAATTTAAAGTTCATATTATTATAATCAGTTGATTTTTAGAAGGATATGAGCAGTCATACTTCAAAACTCTATAGTTAAAAGTGCTGACTATGGAGAAATTCGAAAATGGGTGATTACTAGTTAGCTTTTCAAATTCATTTATCATGAAAAAGAATTTATCGCTATAAGTATCTTTTATTGTGATAAATATATCACAAAAGTTATATGCCATTGTAACAAAATATAAATTGTTATAATATACATATTGAGGCAAAGTTGTTTTGATAAATCTTTTATCACGATAAATTTATAGTGACAAATTTAATATGTATTGTGATAAATTATTTTGTAGTAAGACATTAAATTTCTTGCAGTGGTGATGATATTTAATATTTTTAAGATGATTATATATAAAGAAAATATATTTAATCATTAAAAGATTTAAAGATATGAAATTAATTATTTAAGTTTAATTTTTTTTGAGATTTAAGAAAATTATTAAAATTGCTTTAAGTTAATGTGAATATATGATTTAAAATATTTTAATGTTAATTACATTATGTGAATTAACTATATTAAGTAAATAGTTAAGGAATTTATGAAATCAAATTAGTTAATATGAGTATATGATTTTAATGTTAATTATATTATGTGAATAAATTATGTTAAATAATTATTTAAGAAATTTATTAATTTATATTAGGCTTAATGATTCAAAAAAACTCAAACATTTATGCAAATTTTTAATTGTATCTAAAATTTCTAATTTCATCAATTATACGCTAATTTAATAAATTGATTTCAATTATACCCAAGTCAAATCAGAATTCAATAAAGTGACTCATATACTTTTTTTAATTAGTTTAATCAAATCCAAAATTAAGTTTAGATCTTAATTAATATGAGACTTTTATTTTTTATTCAAATTAATCTTAGTTTTGCTTAATTAAGTTTATTATGCCTTTTATATAATAAATTTTAATTTTATATTTAAATAAAAATTTTAAAATTTATAATTTATAATTTATAAAATCTTTCAATCTCTCTTTTTTTTAAAAAAAATTCTCTCAATCCCCTTAAAAATTAATTTTTATATTTTAACTAATAAATTATTTAAACTATCTAAAATAAAAATTTCTAAAAAATATTTAAAAAATAAACGCATTACCTTAATTAAAATGATACTTTATTTTTTATTCAATTTAATATAATTTTTTCAAAATTAATTTTAGATGTACTTTTAATGCAAACTTCTAATTTAAAATTTTCAATAAAAAATAAAAGTACCATGTTAATTAAGATCTAAACTTAATTTTGAGTTTGATTGAATTAATTGAAAAAGTATAAGGGTCAATTGAGTTTAAATATATATTTAGTAAATTCTAATTTTGACTTAAGGTATAATTGAAATCAATTCATTAAATTAAGATATAATTGACAAAATTAGAAGTTTTAAATACAATTAAAAATTCACATAAAAGTTTAGGTTTTTTGAATCATTAATCTTTTATATTAAGGATATTAAGTTATTTAAGTTTATTTGAGTTATTGATTAAGTTGATTTAATTAGAAATATTATGTCAATTGATTTAATTTAAAGTATTTAATTATGTGAAATAAAATTTTATGTGAGAAGAATTTTTATTAATTTTGAGAAATCAAATTATTTATGATATAGTTTATGTCATGAAAAATAATTAGTTATGGATGATTTATTATTTGATTTAAGTAAAATTTAATATTAATTATTCAACTAAGATATTATATTTATATTTAAGAGAATTAATTTAATTTAAGTATTTTATCAAAATTAATTTAATTATAGATAAATAAATTTAATTTTATATGGTACAAATTTTAATTATAAGAATTTAATTATTATTATATTATTATTAATATTATTATTCTTTTGAAAATAGAAAAGAAATAAATAAAAATGAAATGAAATGAAATAAAAAAAAAGTAGAAAAGTAAAAAAAAAAAGAAATAATATTTTTAAAAAAAAAAAAAAGAAAAAGGAAAAAGGACAGTTGGTTGGTCACACATGCAAGATTCAGCAAAATGTATGAATGAAACAATACCAAAGGACCAACAGACACTAGAAGGGGAGACTGAAGTTGTGTTTTATTTAGTTCTTCAAAATGACGTCGTTTTGGTTTAGTCGAAAACGGCATGGTTTTGATTCAAGAAAAAATAAGAAGGGGTCTTCTACTTCTTCATTGGCCCCCTCCTTCTGGTTTCCTCCATTATTGGCCCCAACACCTCTGCACAATAGGGGCTGCTCACTCCCCTTCGATCCTCCTCAGCAGATTCAGGGGGGCTTCAGCCCATGCTAGCTCTTCCATGGTTTCGCCACTGTTTCAGCTTCAAGACGCATTGATCATTGAAGAGCCTGTTCCGCATGTAATTCTGACACTTAAAAGCATGCCCAAGTCTGATGTTATTTAATCTAGTAAAATGATACTCTGTTATAATCAAGTCTGATGTTGTTGCAAATTTTGTGATGTTGCTTTATGGCTCTTTAATGCACTCAACTCTTGTTGTCAAGCTCCACTGGACTGGATTTGAGTTTTGATGGTTCTTGTTAAAGTTGTGTTCCTTCGTTGTTTATTGGCTCTTCTATGCTATTGATCAGGCAGGGTAATTTAGGGGTTGTCAGTGGAAATGAAAGTTGTGTTGTTCCATAGCGAGCTCCTATATTACAACCGAAGTTGATCCGTACCTTTGCTTGTATGATAGAAGATGAATTTAAGCCTCATCATTTCAAACGATACCTCTAACATGCCATTTGGTCATTCCCAATCAATTACATCAAGAACATCTTCAATTGTAAAGGGTTTAAAGTAGAGACAATTACGTATCATAATCAGTAGATACTGTTTCAGGATTTGAATTCATAATAATTGTTTCATATCCTGCACTTTTTATAAAAGGGAAAGGAAATATAATTAGGAAAAACGGTAAAACTAAAAGCTAACCATCGCTGTCTATATAGACCTTTTTTTGATTTTTTCTTTTGCTACCGTCGACAGCTTTGCTTTGCCATCAACGGTAGCTAACTCAATCTTTTTGCACTTTATCCCTTTCTTCTTTTTCCTCTTGTAGTTTTTTTTTCAATCATAATAATAATCCAATAATATTTTCATCTTATTTAAATGAATTGATTAGAGTTTATAGTTTTTTTATAGTAAAATCTTTTATGTTTCTTTAGTGGTGAATTTGGAAAAACATATGACAAATCAAATATGTATGGAAGAAGATGTCATGATTGCTAAGGTTCATTATTTAAAGATAATTCAAGGTCTTCCAACAATGAAGACGAAGTTATTTAGTTGAAAATTCATTTAGGATCTTATGTTAGATTTTTTTTTTTTTTGGTTAATTCTTTTAATGAAATATTATATGTTTTTTATTTTTTCTCCCTTGATAGAAGTTTGCTTATCTTCCTTCATTAGAATTTGTTTGTCTTTCATCATGAGAGCTAAGAGAAGTTTGAATTTAATATTCAAAAGATCAAACTCATGTAAAGACTTGTCAAATGACAATGAAGTCAATTTGTAGATCAATATAGTCACAAATGGAATATGTTTCTTATCGATGTGTCAATCGCAACTGCCAATATGTTGTATACAATATTTTCGTCAACACGATCAATGAAACTCGTAGGAAAAACTCATATTTATAACAAGATTTGTATGTATTTATGGAACGCAAAAGTTGTCCTTATTAATCTTTATTAATAAAAGTCTCTTTTATTTTGAAAAAAAAAAGAGCTAACCATCTGATATGACAATAATAAGGATATGCACAATCAACTTTCATTGGAATGTTTCCATCATATCATGACTAGATTATTGGGTTTGAATTCACAATTAGTATTAGGAAAGGAGTTTGGATTCCATCATAAACTAATGAGAGTTTCAACTAAACGTAGAGTGACTCAAGAAGAAGAATTGAAGAGGGGAAATTTCTCTTTCAAATGCACTAATTATGGTGCAACTATGCTTTATGTTATTCTCCCTGAAAAAATGGACTTAACTTCTCTTTCTCTTTCTTTCTCTCTCTCTTTGCTACTCTATTAGAATTGAAGAGGGGAAATTTCTCTTTCAAATGCACTAATTATGGTGCAACTATGCTTTATGTTATTCTCCCTGAAAAAAAAAGGACTTAACTTCTCTCTCTTTCTCTCTCTCTCTTTGCTACTCTATTCTTTGTTGTTAATTTATCATTATTATTAATTTTTCATTCAGGGAACTTAGCTGATGTTATTATTGGGTTTGATTCTATTTTAGCATTATAAGGTGAGTGCATTCTTAAAAAAAAAAAATGTCGTCATTTAATTTCATTTGACAATAAGTTCAACAAATTTTTGCAGAATGATACAACCTACTTTAGAAATATTGTTGGATGTGTTGCCAACAAAATTGGAGGACCACAGTTTTCTTTGAATGGAGCCATTTACAAGTTGGTTCTTAATGAAGGAAAAAAACGTATTACATGGTAATTCCTGTTTTCCCATTTTTCAGATTTTTTTACACAGCATGATTATGTTATACATTTTTCAATTTTGTTATCAAGTAGTCTCAAAGGATTCAGTGAAGTTATATGGACAGTTTATAATTACGAAAAATAGATCATATGAGAGGTGATGGAGAGCTTAGAGAGAGAAATTTGAATATGGATTGAGAGAGAAATAAGAGAGATGGTGTCAATAAAGAGAGAGGCTCTTTAGAAAACAGAAGAAGAAGTCATTTTCTCTCCCAGTTAAATAGGGGTTTACATAACCAAAGTAAACAATTTTACAAGTTAAATGTTCCAAAATTAATATAAGGGGTATATTATTCTATGAGCCAAACATTAAGGGTGAATATATATCTTATCTCACTTTAAAATATCTTATGGCCATGACATTAGAAGAAAATACCAGTATATTGATAAAAATTTCATCGGTATATATAGAAATTTTGTCGATAAAGAAAATTATCGACAAAATACCGACCTATAATATCAATCACGAAATACTTAGTCGGTAACTGTTTATCGATGAGAAACTATTCATCGGTATTTATTGATGAATTACAAACAAAATATTCTATCTACATTACGAGCAAAAACCGTCGTAGAGTGGTAACGGAACAATAATTGTAAAATCTGACAGTAAATAAATCCATTGGTAATTCGTCTAAATTTGTGGATAATTTATTAGTAAATATTATGTATTTTTACTTGAAATAAGTGATGTTTGCATCTTAATTTTAGCTGATAAAAGTAAAACTGTGATGTTATAAAGTATCCATTTTCAAAATATTAACAAAGTTTTCACCTGGATATCTTCTAAGACATTTTATGGAGCTACTTAGGTACTTGTTAGGTTACTGATTTTGTTTCATGCTAAGAAATGAGACTATTCTTTTATTTCTGGTATGATTTTGTACAAATTTCTTTATTGTTATATTAAAAAATTTAGGAGAAATTACAAACTTAGTCATTTTTCCTAAATTTTAAAATATAAAATCATGCAAGAAATAAAGGAAAGTCTCTAATATTTATGAAAATGGAGACTTTATAACAGTAGAGTTTCACTTTTAATAATAAGCTAAAATTAAGATGTGAACATCACCCACTTCAAGTAAAAAATATATATTTAAAATTTAAAATTATAAAAATTAAAATTGAATATATTTTTAATTTTAGTGCAATTTATAGTATTCAAAATCTATAAGGCAATTTTAGTCAATTATAATTTTTAGATATTATTAAATTTTGGGATAACTAATTATGGAAATAATGTATAGTTTTTTGTTATGTTTTTTAATTTATTTTTTAAATTTAAATAAACTCAATTAAAGTTTTGAATATTTTTTGGATGTGTAAAATTTAACGTTAAATTTCTCAATATTTTTATTTTAACCATAAATTTTTAGATATTTTAAACTTAAGTTTTAATTTTTTAGATATTTTATGGTATTCAAAATTAAATTCTATGGAGTTGAATATGTATTTTTGGATATTTTAAATTTAAACTTAACTATAAATTTTTGGATATTTTAAATTAAACTTTAAATTTTTTGAGCATATTATGTCATTCATAATTAAATGATATTGAATTGAATTAACTTTTATTTTTCAAGTATTTCAATTAAATAAAAATTTTCACTTGTCAAATATTTCTACAAAAAATTACATAAAAATTGCATATCTAACATTATACAAAATTATTGAATATACGTATAAATAATACAAAATATAAAAATATTTATACAACTAATAATTTAAATTTTCTCAATTTCATGATTAAAATTTATTTTTGCACCCATAAAATTTCAAAATTATATAAAGTTCATATCGACAACAAAAATTACAAATTCTACATAAATATTTTTTAATTATAAATAAGTTACATAAATTATTATACAAATAAATCAAAGTGTTAAGACGTCTTCTGGTTCCGACTCTTTTAATGATGAACGTGAATAAGTGAGATGACATCGGCTATTGGCCTTTGGTCTCAAGCAAGTCAAAACTTTCCAACCGAGAATGAAGGGAAGGGGCAAAAGATCCACTTGAGTCATCACTTTGTTCACAACCATTAGATAGAGAGAGAATCCCACCCGGCCTAGCTATGGCTATCGTAATGCGACGGCTGTTGCTAAGGAAACGCTCAAGGATCGAGTGACCCAACTTAATTGGATGGCAAGGTCGACCATATGGGAGGACAAGTACGGCTAACGCAGAATGATATATTAATATTACCGTAAGACAAGGAGTATATTCTAAGGTAAGGAACAAAGGCCACACCCAGTAGTTAAGGCCAAAGCAAATTTCGGAGAGGCGACGGATGAACTCTTTCTCACTGACTCAGGAAAGGCTCAATTATCAGAAATGGTTCGAGGAGAGCAGTCAAAGAATGAAACAACCCAAATGATTGTTCTAGAATGGTTATTCCTTACAATTTCTTACAAAAATTACAATATTATTTTTCAAACAATATAAATTCTTAATTAATTTTCCAACACAAATATATCTGAACATTAATTATTATACAACATAATTACAAAATACAAATTATAAGCTATCAGTTAATTCTAAATAACATATTATTACAAACTATAAATTATAAATCCTAAAATAAATTATAATTTATAAATTAATATCCCAATACTACCAAAAATATCCCAACGCAAATAATATCCCAATACATTATTTTTTTCAACAATATAAATTATTGATTAATTTTTCAACATAAACAATATCTCAATATTATAAATTAAATTATATATTATAAAATAAAGAATAAATTCTAAATTCTAAATAAATTACAAATTATAAAATTCATAATTTATAACATAAATAAATTTCACAATTAATTTTTCAAAAGAAATTAACAAATTAACCAAATATTAAACACAATTATAACATAACTAAATTCCCAAATAATACAAAAATTCACCAATTTCCCAAACATTAAAAAATTAAACAAACAATTAATCAAAAATTAAACTAATTAACCAAAGATTATATAACAAAAAGATTAAATAAATTATAAAATTAAACAAACAAAAATATTAAACAAATTAACGAAATTAAAAAACAACAAATTAAACAAATAAATTTATGTTTGTATTATACCAAATATTTAATAAATTTCATAAATAAGTTTACTGTCACAAACAAATTTCACAGACAAATGAAACAAAGAGAGAAAAAAGAGAGAATGTGTACGTACTGGGTGGGCGGCGTTCGACCGACAATGAGAAGAGGCACAGAGAACAAAAGAGATGAGGGCGGCAAGAAGGGTTGCGTGGTGACTGTTGGGCAACGAGGAGGGCTGTGTGGACAAAGAATAGAGGAAGAAGGAAGAAGAGACGAAGAGATGAAAAAGAAAAGAAGAAGTGTTCTGCGAAAGTAATAAAAAGAGTTTATCGATGAATTGCCGATGAAATTTTTTAATCTGCGTGGCAGTTCTGTCAATCATTCATTGATAAACTTTTTACATTGGCATCAACTTTTTCAGGCGGCTTTTTGCTATTTATTCATCGGTAAATTCGTCGAAAATTGTTTTGATTTATTGACATGACAATTTCATCTATAAATCTATGGATAAATTGTCTCGTCAATCATTCGCGCTCAAATTTATGGATGAAATTTTTTCGTTCGTATGTATCAACAGTAGTTTGTTGATATTTTATCACCACTTCTTTTCTCATAATTCATCTCCCATTTGGTCATTTGTTCATCGGTAATTATCGACGAAAACTTTCTATGGGTATTGCCCGTCGGTTATCCGATGTTTTCTTGCAGTGGGAGTTGATCCAATAGAAAAAAGATAAGTGTTATCCTTCTCCTTTAACATTCAAACACAAAAGGATATAAATACTACAGTTAGAGAAGAGAATATCTATCTTTAACCTCTCAAATAAAATATAATAATACTTTACTTGATTGATGTGGATTTAACTTAAATTTATTTTTTGTATTTATTTTATTGCTTTCAATTCTCTTATTCCTGTCTTCAGATTTCAATTTATCTGTTGTGTTGAGTTTTATGCTGTTGATCAAACCCTTCATTTTAATGTGAAATTTTCTTTTGCTTACAACTTTTCCATTCATGATTATCAGCTCATATTTATCTTCATGTTTGTCCTGAATTGCTTGGGCTTGTCTTGATTTTGATTATTACGTTGATACTATAAAAGGATGTGTAAGAAAATATTGCGATATTGATTTTTGATACTAACTACTAATACTAACCATTAATCCATAGTGATCTCACGGGACATCTAACTACGTGACACTAGGGAAAAAAAAAATATATTGATTTTTGACCCCCTAATTTTATTAGCGTTGGATATCGGCTATTATAGTTGCTTTTCATTTCTTTTAATTAGTACTTAGATGATTTGCGGTAATAAAGTGTCTCTTGCTTTAATTTTGGTTTATACTGATTTTATTGGTTTTATGATATAGAGATTAATCTACAGTAAGCCGTAACACGAATTTTCATCAAATTACGAATGTTTATTTCTTTAAATCTATTGCTTTCTGAGCTATCGTTTTATATATATATATATATATATATATATAAAATGTGACTTAACCCAAAATATTTTCTATTGTCGACATTCTAAGAAAAATATAATTTCAAAATACTCTTAAATTGTGAGTTCTTAACTCAATTGAGATATAGTTCCTTTACTTCAGAATTATAATCAATATAGATTAAACGATTTTTATCAATTTAGTCTAGAAATTTAAAAAATTAAAATTTCAAAATAATGCAGAATTAAAACTTTTCATTTTTTTAAAAGACCATGTTCCCTCTCTCTCTCTCGCCTTGTAATGAGCTGCACCATGGGGTAGCTTTCCTTCTCCTCGTAAATTCCAAATTCCATTTACTTTATTCCAACTCAAAGGCTCACGATATAAATCTAAATTTATTACCGCAAAAGGTGAATTCGAGACAACCTCATAATAAACTACATCTTTGTTTTAGAATTATAATATGATGTAGATATGCATACAGTAAAATTTACAAATTAATTTAAATATGTAATAAATAAAAAATATTTTAATTCTAATATATATATATATATATATATATATATATATATATATATATATATATATATAGACACACATCATTTTTTTTTTTCCAATTCATCTTAATTTGCTATTACTTTTCTTTTGAAATTTGTGAAATAAAGAAAGCTGATACTTCACATGTTATATGTCAACAATAAAAGTAAATAAATCAATTACATTTAATATTAATTTTTAAATTTAAATATTCGATAATAATTTTATTATAACTATATGGTGGAATGGTGGAATGCTGATATACATCACTAATTTATTTATATTTATCAATTAGTTTTTTTTTAAGTGTCATTCAATTAAAAGAAAAAAGAGTGTGGCATCTACAATTAATGATCACAAAAAATTATGATTAAACATTATATAATGATGTAAATATTTCAATCACTATTTAGAATTTTTTTTGCACAATTTCAAAATTTTTTTATTTTTTATCATTTTTGTAAATGATATTTTTCATTAAAATTATTGTAGTATCTTAAAATATCACATTCATCCCATAAAATAAATTAATAATATTTCAAAATAAAAAATATTAATTTTAATTAAAAATATTTAAAACAATCACATAAAGAAAGAGAAGAAAAACATATAAAGATAGGGTGAAATACTCATAAAAAGTATATAATTTCATATAATAAAAAATAATGAGGGTTAAGAAAAAAAGGATAAAATCTACTGTTAAAATAACATATTTGAATTTATTGTAGGCAAATAAAAAGGGAAAAAAAGGTAGAAAGACAGCTACCATTGATAGATCAATAACGTCTCAAAACTAAAAGTAATTTAAAATTTTTAAAGATAAAGTTGAGAGAAAATATTAGATCCATGATTTTTATAGGAAAATCTAACCACACAACATCGCCCAAAAGAAAAAAGAAAATATTAGATTCATGAATTAATTATTACAAACAATTTAAGTATGCATATAAAATATATTATGTAATATATATAGTGTTTGATTAATCTGTCACAGTGTTATGTAATACATGCGCTTTCTTTCTGTTCTTTATGCACCATTCAAGTCAACAAAAGATGAAAAGAAGCACTACCCTTTAATCCAACAAAACAAAATCTAATGGGACCCAAATAGATCATTAGTTTGAAAGATTAATGGAAGGGATCTTCTCTAGGACTTGAAGTGCTTCTTTCATGGATGGTCTCTTTTGCGGTACAAAAGCAACACATCTAAACCCTAACTTGAAGCATGCCACCATGGCATCTTTTTTAGCCTCCATGTCAGCTCTGATTTCCACATCAGTCAACCTCAAAACCCGGTTCTTGTCATCCACGATTGAACCAGCGATCCATTGGCTCAACTCCCTGTCTGAAAGCACTCTTCCAGTGAGTAGTTCAAGCAAAATGACACCAAAGGAATAGACATCCCATTTAGGGTTTGCTTCAGATTCTTTAATGACTCAGGCGCTTGATACGGCGACGTGCTGCCGGTGGCGGAGGAGCTAGGGGTTGCATATGGGCTAGCAGTGATAGGGTGGTCTAGTGAGGTAGAGCTGGATCTTTGGCTGACGAAATTGAGACCTGAGCTGCTAGCTTTGTAGTTGTTATTGCCAAAGACTAGTCGGTCTTGTTAATTATATGGATATTTTTATATCTTATACTGTAAATTTCCTATTTAGTGTTTATCTTTTAATTGTAGCAATTATCATAATTATATGCTTGATTATAGGCTTAATTATATGTTTAATTATAAGTTTGATTATTGGCCTAATTATAGGCTTGTATACAAGGAAAGCAAGTCTGTATATAAGGCTGGTTCTCTGCCTTTATCATATATACATATTTTTTAAAATTCTTCAAACTCTTTTCTTCTTTTCATTATTTACACTGTGTTTAATTTTAGCTTATCTATTGAAGAGGCCATTCATCTTATGAGCATTGTCGCTTGTTGCTATAAATAAGATCTGTTTGATTGCTGGACCGGGCACCCATGATGTGACTGGACTCGTATCCACTTATTATTATTATCACTTAATAATAATATGTAAAAA
>CATIWR010114477.1:0-15903 GCA_949677035.1 Omphalea diandra
TAAAATTTTAAAAAATTTCAAGGACCTTTTAATATTTTAGAAAATTTTAGAACCTCTTGAAATTTTTTTAAAAAAAACATATCTAGTAGTAATTTAAATCCAAACTTTTGCATATAGTGCAATTCTAGCCCAAATTTTAAACTTATCAAAATATGTCAGAATTATGAAATTGAGTGCAATGTTAACTTAATCCATAATTTAGTCAAAATTAATGATAGCTAATAGGCTAGAATTGTGAATATAATATAAAATATGTCAATCAAATTTTAATACAAATTTCACCATAAATTGTATCAACTTAATTTCACTAATGAAATTCCAAATTTTTTATTGAAATTGGGTAAAACTAAAACCTAATTGATCTCCTAAGAAGGTCTTGAAACAACAATCATGTAATATACTTTTAATATCTCACAAATTACAACCATAAAAATAATCCTGTATAAAAAATTATTTCTAAAACATCCACAATAACTATAAAAAAAAAATCATTACCCTATAATTCCACAATAAGGAAAATTCACAAAAAAAAAAAATCTCAAATTAACCTAAAATAATCTAGAACAATGATTCTTTTTATCTCTCTCTCTCTCTCTCTCTCACACACACACACACACACACACATATATATATACACAGATGAAAATATTCGTCTGTAACAGTATTGAATCCGTCGATAACGTAAAATTACCAACGAACAAAATTCATCGAAAAAGAGATGGATAGTAACACGCTACCGACGAAATAAGCAATCCATTGATAAATTTATTAACGAATTTGGAATAAACATTCTATCAATAATAAATCTGAATTTATTCTGACAATATGTTTTAAAATATTTTTTTAATTGTGTATATTTCATCAATAATATGTTGGTATACAATGTCTTTTTTATTGATTTTTCTGTCGGTAATCCGTTGATAACTTTTTGGTGAATTTTTTATTTTTAAATATTTTAAAATTTATATATATATATGTGAAATATTAAATAACTATAAAATTCACAAATAATAAGAAACAATAACTAAAAAGATATATATATATATCACCATAAAAGAAGAGTTGGCACTTGAGGAATCGCAATAGAAGTGAAGCGCCTGATTATCCATTTCCATAGATCCGCCCCTTCACCCAGCCCCTCCACTGCCAACAAGAAAACCTCATGTTTGGCCACTTGATGAAACTTATTGGATCCTGAAATTGGCTACAACAGTTGATCACGTTGTTTGACGATATCATCCTGCATTTTGTAAAATATGAGTGATAATCATATTAATATATGAAAAATTTTATATTAAATTAAGTTATGACTTACATAAACACTCCTTAAGTGTGTAACAATGAAGGAATGCATGCCATATTGTTTCGTGTATGTATACAACAAGACATCAATGGACAAAACCTATCATCCTAATTGTTGAGTTTGTTATTAAGTTAATGAAACGAAGATATTAAAAAATTTATTTAGGAATATCAAAAAGTAATTCAAAAATTGAAACACACATAATTACCAATCTTCTAGTGTGCTTGGAATGTGGTATAGCCCCTCCAGTGTGCCTAGATGGACCAGAGTTGTGACCACTTTCCTCCAATGTGGTATAGCTCACAAATGGAAATTTCATTTTGTGAAAATATCATATGTCTCCACTCTAATTTTTCATAAATTTTTCAGTTTGGCAATCATGGATTGTAGGAATACATCCAACTTTTGTTTAATATTATTAGGTCCTAGCACTAAAACACAAATAAACATATATTCCTCATCTATACATATTTAGAGGAGCAAATTATAAGGTATTACAATCATTAGCTAACAAGAATATTAATGTCCAGATTGCCCAAAATGTTGAAATCCATCAGTGCTCAATCCCAAATGTACATTGCATATTTCAAAAGCAAACCATGGATTCATTCAATTAAAATGTTTTCACACTAGAGAATCTGAATAATGTTTCATCACACCATCTTCCTACTAATACTCGACATGTCATTTCATATACTTAGCAGTTGCTTCAAAAGCATATAATCATTATGGCCTCGATGTCAGAGGAAATTAATGTATCTTATTGTATGGAACTTCTTTATTAGATGTAGTTGATCCTCGAGGCATACGCTTATATTTAGGAAAATCACAAAATTTGTATGTTCTCAAGTCACTGTCCTCACATTAATATAGCATGCAATCATTCTTACACATTGAATTTTCTACACTAAAAGACTTGAATCTTACATCAACTTTATGATGTTATAAATGCTATCAACCATTATATTATCTTTAGGCACTGACTCATTGTATCATTGTAAAATATCATTTTAACACGTTTTAGATAAATGGTGCTCAGATATGATACTCATCAGTCAAGCAACCACTGATAACTTGAAATGTTTTTTGTAATTAGGTCATAATGCCTCATTAGTCGCATCTAGCATATCATACAACTTTTATGAAGTTAGGTTGGGATCTTCTCTTATCCCACTCAAATCAATCTTCGGTCCAACGCCATCCATTATCATATTATGGAATGCATTAGGTTTAGCTTCAATAATAAATTCATTCTCAAGTTGAAGCTCGCGTTCATGTATAGGTGAAGTTTCAGATCCACACATTTCACCATGCAAATACTATTCGTAATAGCCAACAACAAAAACCTTTCGAACAAGATGCAATATTATTGTATTAGGGTGCAAAAAATTGTGATTCTAACATTTTTTATGATTACACTGACATTTTATTTTGTTCTCATCCATAAATTCATGTTTAGAAGTTATAAATTGAATGAAATAGTTTACACCTTCTAAAAATTTCTATTATAATAAACCATCTTTGAGCCTACATTACATCTAATTTCTATCTACTCTCATTATCTATGGTCTTGGAAATTATAAACCAACAATGTAATTAATGATAGATATAATATGGACCTTTCTATATTTTTTAAATTTAAATTTTTTATTTAATATCAAATACTATCTTTTTATATCTCCTAACCTATAGGGTATGAACCTAACTCATTTAGAAAATTATTGATTCATAATTGTTTACTTTATTAATATACTTCATGCGGTCACCTAAATTTTGGCAACATCTTGCCCTAGTTCTTCTAGTACACCAAAATAAAAAAATCTATGTATGTATTTTTTAGTATGCATTAACAGAACATATAGCAAATAATCAATCAAAATTTCAAGGAACATAAACGAAATATATTGTATACAATAAGTTATATTAGACAAATCAAATTGTCCATTTTAGACAATTCAGTGTCATCTTATAATTGAGTAAGAATGACACTAAATGGGTAATTATGGTTATGCCTACATTTAGTATTTTATAGGAAGTTCAAGCATATTTCTTAAAAAAAATATAATTATTTAATTTTTTAACATTTCAACAAACTAAAAATAAAATAACATTCATTTTAACTACAACCATTCACAAAATTCAACAATACAATAACAAATTATTCAAAGAAGCAACTCATCATATACTATACATATTTTGAAATTTTATTAAAATAAAAATTCAAATCTACTTTGGATATACTTTAATTTTTGGGGCATTTTATGGAATTCTTTGAAATATTATTAAAGGCTAGTGTTGTGAAATTTTATTAAAGTTTTTTTACAATTTGAGGCATTTTTTTCAAATTGTAGTTAATTTTAATAAATTTTCTTAGTGTTTTATGACATTAAAAATTAACTTTGAATTTTTTTTGGGCATGTTGTTAATTGAGGTATATTTTTCTATGTTTTTTAAATATTAATAAATTATGTGGAATTTAACTAATATTAACTTTTGTGAAATTTTATGAAAGTTGTTTACAATTTGAGGCTTTGTTTAAAAAAAAATTATTACATTTTTTACATCTTACTAAAAGGTATAAAATTTTGAATTTTATGACATTCATAATTAACTTTGAGTATTTTTTTTTATTTTTTTTTACAATTTGAGTACTTTTATGACATTTATAATTAGTTTTGAATTTTTAGGGTGAATTATGTATAATTCATGAAAAATATTTTTTCCCTAACATTAGTAAATATGGAGGTTATCAAATTTTAGGCAATTTACATTAATTGAATTTCTTCTTCAAAATTATTAAATTTTGTAGAATTCTTTGGAATATTTCAATTTTAGTCATGATTTTTGAAATATTATTAAGTATTATGTAATTGTTTTAAACATTATTATATGTAAAGAAAATGTTATTAAAAACCATATTTTATTAAAATTTAAAAAATTATTTTATGCAAATATCTCATATTAATATACAAATAATTGATAACATACAAAATATTATGATTTCATAATATACGAACACTTCATGGTAACAGACAAATCGTTAATAATATACAAATTTATTTCATGTCATATATTAAATATTTATCATTTAAAAAACTTTTAATATGAATACCTACCTCTTTGAAATGCATAACGAACTAAAAAATTAAACTACTTAATTATAACATACAAACAAAAAATTACTAAAATTCAATGATTCATCATTTTTATACTCAAAACATTTTCTTTAATTTTATATAATTATAAAATAATAGAATATAACATCAATTCCTCAAAATATTATAATGTATCAATTTCTATAAATTCATAAAAGTAAATAGTTACATAATTCACATAAATACCTAACAAGATTACAATTTTTATAAATTACAACATAATAATTCTTACAAATTTATAAAATTATATATTTGCAAAATTAACATAATATTTTCTACAACATATAATATTTTATACACTTTTGTAACATTAAAAAATTAAATAATTTAACGTAAATTCCTAAAAAAACCACAAATATAAAAAAATAATATAATTACACAATTCAACATAAATTCCAAAATAAATTATAATTTTATAAAATACAACAAAATAATTTCTACAAATTTATAAAATTATATAATTTAAAAATTAACATAATATTTTCAACAACATATAATATTATCTACACTTTTGAAACAATAAAAAATTAAATAATTCAACATAATTTTATATAAATTATGTTGTTGAAAATCCAAATAGGGAAATAGGGAAACAGGTGGCGAGATAATGCAAATAAGGAAACAAGAGAGACAGAGGGTCGTTGAACGGACGGGGAGAGAGAGAGATGAGGGGACAGGACAGCAAAAGAAGAAAAAAGGAAGTGTTGAAGTATACAACTTATCGACTGAAGCGATATGCATATTAAAATATTTCGTCGATAATCCATTACCAAGGTTGCAAAAAATAAACTTATCAATAGATTACTGACGAAAGGTTTGACACCAACATTCTCGCCTGATTTTTGGCCTTTTGTTCATCGGTAATTCCGTCCGGAAAAGATCACGCCTTCTTTGGCAGCATCATTTGCAGACAGAATTATTTCGTCAATAATTTCTGATGGTATTCCGTTGGTATAGCGTCGCAACTTGTTTATTTTCGTTGCCCAATCAATTCCGTTGTTATTCTGTCAAAAATTACCAACGGACTGAATGTTGTCGGTAATTTTCGTCACTATGTTTATCTAATATAAATAATTACTATTCTAAATCTAAATAATATTTTGAATTGGGTAAAATTATTTATTATTTATTTTTTAAAATAAAATTTAAAATGTCTATTTAAATTTTATAATTTATTTGATATTTTTCATAATTTATTAAATATTAAGATAGATAGTACATAAACAAAACTTGATTACAATTTTTTATTGTTATTTAAAAATTTAATAAATAAGTATAATTTATTTTTTTGAGTAAATAACTGTGTATGATGAAAATGAGCAATTAAATTAAGTTTACCTAGAATTAAAATAAAAAAATATTTTTAATTTGTAAATAAAATTTAAATATTTTAATAATTTAAATCGAATTTGTATATATAAAAGATTTTGAGTTGAGTTTCAAGTTTACTTTGTAAATTAATATTTTGAATTAGGTCAAATCATTTGTTATTCACTTTTTAAAAAATATATTTAAAATGTTCATTTAATTTTTTATTATTTTTTTTAAAAATTATTTTTTAATCAAACAAATTTTACATAAAATAAATCTTGATTAAATTTTTTTTATTTTTATTTAAATACGTAATAAATTGAATGTAATTTATTTTTTAAGCCAATGACTATACATAATAAAAATGAGCAATTAAATTAAGTTGATAAAATTTGAAAATAAAGAAAATATTTTTTTAATTTTTAAATAAATTTCAATAATTTAAATAGAATCATTTGGATCAACTCATGGATCGAGTCAAGATCAGGTGAATTTAAATTAATTTCTAGATTCAGATCTTTTTTTTTTGAATGAGTTAGAATTGAGTAAAAAACTGCCACTATAGTATTATTTGAACAACTCACAAGCCATATTAATTAAAACCATTTGATCACTTCCATCAGATTAAGACAAAATAGTTGTGTTGGTTTTAGAGATATAGGAAGAGTAGAGAAATATAAAAAAAATGGTGTTATCTTAAAATTATAATCTTAATACTCTCAAAATTCTAATTTTATTTTGTGCGATATAGAGTAAACCTACTTAATGACTAGGTAACTGTGAAGTTATTCTTTGTGTATATCAGAACTTTTCTTTTCCAACACTCATTCCTGCAACTCTACAAAATTGAAAGACACTTTGAAATTATCTGGTTTAAAGTCAATTTAATTTGATTCATTGATTTCATCCTAGATTGATTCGAAATGGATTTAATTTTAAATTATTAAAAATATTCTAAAAACTTTAGAAGCAAAATAATATTTCTGTTATTAAAAAAGTCAAAATTATAGGTAACTTAACTTAAATTAATTTAAAATTTAAAATATCTCAAATTTCTTTTTACATTTTAATATGGTGATCTAACTTGATTCACAATCCAAAATGTGCTGTTTCAAACCCATTGAAATTAGTAACTCAAATTTATTCAATGTAAAATTGATCTTATCTCAATCAATTTGAGTTGAGCCATTTATCATTATGATAAAGATGACTTTGATTTTAGATAATTAAATGGAATCCTATAGAATTGTTAATATTGATTGGTGTTCTCTATCTACGCCACAATATTATACTATACATTTCCACTTATTTTATTTGGCAATTAAGATTAATTAAAAACAATAAGGCTTGTTCTATATATATATATATATATATATATATTAGTTTAACTCTAGAACGTCATGGTTTGCGTTTATGATTTCTGGAACTACATTAAAAACAATATTATTTTCAGAGGTATATACGTAAAGATTATAATTAATTAAAGAAATGCTAACTCATCTTTTAACTTATGCAAATGTAGTTTTAATTTATAAATATATTGCATGATTATTTATTGAGTAATTATAAGTCAATTTGTTTTGTGAAGATACATTATAGATATAATTAAGATAAGAATTTATGAGTATGAGAATTGAAATTAGTAATTATATTTGTTGATTAATTTATTTTATGGAGCAGACTTACATCTGTTATCTTAATTGTGCTATTTTAAACTAGTTCAAAGTGTTGATATTATTTTACTTATAAATAGAACTCCTTGTACGTAAAAGTTTAAAATTATTGTGTATTTGGTATTAAATTTTATACAGTGTATAATTTCATGATTCTATGTCAATATGTATTCTATATGAATCTTACCTTAAGTGTTTTTATTAATATAAATAATATGCGAAAGATTTCTTAATTCAAAATCGTGGATGATTCTCTGCAAACAAACTTTCTCCTTTGGTGTTTTATATTTATTATTGGTAATATTCTACGAGCGCACATCATTTTTTATTTATTTTTTCTTTAATAAAGTTGATCATTTTGCTTATTTTATTAGTTTTTATCTAATTTATGTATCTTTTGAGAGTTTTTATTTAACTTTATTATTTTGACTCTTTTTTTGAAAATTTTTGTCTTTTTTTTTTTTGTGACTTTTGATGATTTGAGAATTATTTTGTAGTAGTATATGTTGATATGTTATTGCTAAAATCTAATCTGATATATTATATAAATTTTAATTTATATTATGCTATATCATCATATTTGGTAAAGATTGTTATAATTTAAAAAATATAAAATCATTAAATAAAATTCATGTTGAAAATAAAATTATATTTTTTGAGCTAAGTCAGTGTCATTAATAAAAATATTAAAAATGGATTTCGTATTTATAGTCTAGATCAAAAGAATATTTTTTTTAATAGATGTTATATGATTATTTATGAATAAAAAGAGTTTTATTATTTTTAACAAAAAACATGGAAGCGAAGTTAAATTCTGTTATGCATATATTAGTTAGTTTAAGCCTTTATCCCTTATAGATATTACCTTATTTTGTATTATTTCTTATATCATGTTTTAATTATTTGAAGTGTTTTCAGGTGTTTTATAATTAAAAAAATTCGATTATCAACTGTAATTCTTATGTTCTTTTTTTTTTTTTTTTTTGACATTTTTCTTCAATTTCTTTCATATAGTAATTTGAACTCTCATGCTTGAGTTGTTTTTTATGCATCTGGGAGTTTCAATTATTATCATTGTTAATTTATTTTAAGAAGTTGGTATTGATTGGAGCACAATATAGCTTGAATTGGATAATTATTTGATCTGTTTATATATATAATTGCAATGTCAAAAAAGATAGATTGGTTTACATTCGTATGTCAATTCACATCAAGCTATATAGAATACTAATCAATTAATTTAAAAAGAGGAAATGTGATATTTTAATGAATATTTATAAATAATAATAAAATAAATTTCACGTGTCACGTGTCACAAAGTACTTGTATATTTATAATTTCATCACAATATCAGTAATATTAAATCAAAAGCTGATTGGTTAACAATGTATAATTTTGGAATTAGTATAGGTATAGAGTCTAACTTGGCTTGGTTACACAATTAATTAAATGTGGATAATTTTATTGCATATGAGGTTGAATGATTGGACTAGGTTGAACTGTGAGAAATATTTAAAAAATTATGGATTCGACATAAGTGCTTGCGCTATCTTAATTTAAGTATTTCTACTTGTGATATGTCATATTGATGTAAATATCACATAAAAGCTTTTATATGTTCATTAGCTCTTATTCTATCCAAAAAAAAAAAAAGTTCATTTGCTTTTATATGTAGACTAAAAAAAAAAGGGCAAACCCATAAGGATAGACAAGCTCGATGCTTCAAAGTTCAATTCAAGCTTTATACTTTTGCTCAAGAGATGAAAATCACAAAATCAAATTAATGGTGTCCTTGATCATTTATTTAGGTTTAGCTAGTTGAAGTGAATGCAGACAATACAACGCATGAAAGCATTGATTTTTCATAAGCAATCGCTAATTAAATGCTCATTTATCTTTTTCAACTCTTAAAAAAATTTACAAAAAAATCTTTTAGTATCTTATTTTAGAAGACTAAGGTTCGGTTTAGTTTATCTATTATTGATTGTTGCTATTATTTAGTGACTATGTCTTACTATTTGTTGGCTATTGATTGTTAATTGATATTAAGTATTTGATATTTTGAATTGTAATTAATACACTGATTAAATATATGTTTTACATCTTTTATAAATTGAAAAGTAAAATGACCCAAAAAACATTTCCCTAAATTTCTTCTTACATAGAGGGTTAGAGTTCTCTTATGGAAATTTATCCTCCCTTTGGTAGTTTCTACTCTCATTTTAATGAGTTAGAGATTATTTGATAATCATATTAAACACTTAAAATTAAAATGTTTAGGGACTTATTTTTTGAAAATTATTTGGTAACAATTTTTTTAAGTTGATAACATATTACGCATGTTTGATAATATTTTTTATTAATCATTTAATTTGAAAAAATCACTTAATCTGATAAGTAAAAATGTTTTACTCAATGAATTAAATAATAGAAAAAATTGACTGTTTTGATATATCATTTATTATCACAATCATTTTCTATTGACAATAATATAATTAAAACATTTAAAATCAAATTATATGATAATTTATTATACAATGTATAATTATCTTATCATAAATTTATCTTTTAGATTTTTTTAAAAAATTCAATATCTATTCAATGATCATTCAGCTCTTAAAATTTTTAATGCTAAAATAAGGTAGTTTTTAAAATTTTAATATTAAAATTATTCAACACTTAATTTTTAATTTTATCAAATCACATTTTAGTCTTTTTTATTTTTTCTCCTCTCTTTTCTTTTTTTCCCTTTTTCTCTCTGTTATGATTTGCGTCTTTTCTTCCCTTCTCTTTCTTTTTTCCCTATCATTTGTCTTTTTTTCGCTTCTCTTTTCTTTCATTTTTTTTTTCTCATTTTTAGATTTTTTTATTAAGATCTCTTTATTTTGCAAGTAGCAATTATTTATTTTTTTGTGCAATTTCTAGTTAAAAGGTCGCTCAGGCCTAAAAGATCTGTCTCCCTCTAACCCTTGTTTGCATTTCTCTTTTGTTAGTATTTGACGAGTGAGACGATTGATTACAGTACTTATTTGCTACAATTGATGACGATGAACTAGTTTTGGACGAGGAAGCTAATGATTCAACACAATCATCTTGCTATGTCTAGCAGCCAAATTGTGTATAAATATACCATTTAATAGTGAGGCTAGATATGGCAAATGGATCGAGGATTTAAGTTTAATTAATTTTAAATCATGTATTTTTTAGGCAGATTCAATACAAGTCATTTTAGATTACGGATTAGATTATCAAATTAATTTGTAAAAAAAATTTAGACTATTTTTTGAATTTTAAATTAAATTACTCATAATTATGGTTTTTTAATTAAAAAATATTATTTTAATTTTTCAATTATTAAAGTCGGATCATGTTCATATCTTATTAGAGTTGAATCAATTCAAGTTGACTCGTGAATTGAGTTTAGGATTAAATCAAATTTGTTCAAAAATTTTAAAATAATTTTAGATTCGAATCACTTTAAATTTCCTTTCGAAACTTTTTATGTTAAGTTCTCAAATCGATTAAAATATTGTCTCATAAATATTTATTTATTTTATATATTTAATTATTTATATAAATAGATTAGATAGCAGGTATTATAGACACTAAATTCATATTCCCACTCAAACCCTAGCAAAATAATTATTTTATTAAATCGATATCCATTCCAAATCCATTCACAATTACTCAAATGTCACATAATCCAACTGAGTAGGATCAAATGCCTGAAAAATTATTACTTATTGGTCTCCCAAAATTAGAGGAAAAAACGACTGAAATAAAGTCTATGCAAGTAGTTGGCCATTCACTTCCTCAAATTTCTCCCAACCAGTGGCTTAGTCAAGGGAAAGGGAGAGGCGCAAAATACAGCCCCCTTTCATCTACTCCTTTTTCTTCCTTCTCTTTCCTTTTCTTCTTCTTCTAGGCATCAAATTTCATTAGAAATTCCTTTTCCTCACTTTTATTAATTTGTCACATACCAACGATAAATATGATGACTACCGTTCTTTTTGAAAATTCAAAAATTTTTAAAAATTTAATTAAATTGAATTTTATTTTAATAATTATTTTTAAAAAGATTAATTATTTCACTTAAAAAATTAATTTAATGAAAAAAATTTTATTACCAAAACAAATAAATTCTATTAATAAAAATAAAATTTTTTCTCATGAGTTATGCAAATTGGGCCTATTAAAATTAGTGGATTCAAAACGAAAAAATGTGAGTTGTTTGTGGACTAAGATGTAGACGGTGAGCAAATATCAGACTGGATTAAAAAATTGATCAAATTTAATTTAGTTTGGTTTGATTTGATTTGATTTTTATTTAAAAATATTCAATTTTTGATTTTTAGTTCGGTTAAACTAAAATTATTAATAAATTAAATTAATTTAAATCAAATTAGATCTAAAATATATATAATTTAATTTAATTAAATCAAATCAAATTAAACTGAAAATTTACAGATTCGGTTCATATATCTACAAAATTTAGTTTAATCAGTTTAATTTATTTAATTTTTTCAAAAAATTCAATTTAATTCGATTTATAAAATATAAAATTCAATTTAATTGATTTAAATAAAAAATCGAACTAAAAATAAATCAACGGAATAGATTAATTTGCACCCACCCACTAAGACGAGGCCTGAATGTGCCTCTTAACTGGACTTGGCTTTGTATCTTTTTCTTCACGAAAATCGAACACGTTTTGTCATTTAAAGTTTGATCTTTTTGAGACATTCATGTGTCTCTAGTGTCGTTTACTGCTTTTTCTAACCACTTTTGAACATGGGCGGCTTAGGGCAGAAGCAAGCTAAGACTTACGCTTGGAATTTTTATTAAAAAGAAAATAAGGCTTTAAAAAATTTTCATATCTTCCTAATATTTTTAATTTTTATTTTTAAAATAATATTTATTAATTAAAATTTTGAAATATAAAAATTATGACCATTTTGAAATTCTACACAACTTCAATCAATTATGTATGCCAAAATATATTGTCTGTTAATTGTTTTCTTTATAATAGCTTAAATAATATTGTAATATCTTAATCTTATGTTACTAATTATCTTTAATTATTTTTTTTTGTGGTCAATAGCTACAATTATATTATATAATTTTCTTTTCTATATTTTGTATTAGTGGTAATAACTTTGAATTAATATGTTTATTAATCTTAACGATACATACTTTCTTCATATATTTAAAATAAAAAAAAAACTTAATATTAAGCATATCGTTTACTCTCTCTTCATTTTTTTCTCTCTTCTGCACTAAAATTGTGCATCTTTTTATAAAATTTCAATATTTATCAAACTGAATTTATAATTTTTAAATGCAGAAATAGCTTATAGAATCGTATTAATCTTGTTTATTACTGTAGTTTCAATAAAAAAAGGTTTTTTAAATTAAAATTAATAAAGTTATTTACATTCAATTATGTTATAAGAAAGATTAAGTATTTTAGTTATATTACCAGTTGAAAAGGGACTTATTTTCTAAACTTAAATACAAAAGTTTAACCAGTGATTTTGTATCTCCAATATAAGGAAAGTAAATTTTGAATAGTTTTTTAAATTTTTATTTTTATTATTAAAAGATCATCAAAGTAACTCTTGTCTAAGGTCACAAAAATTATTGAGCTGATCCTATTGGTAAATTATAATAATTTAAAAAGTTTGGATTTTTAATTTTTTTCAAATCATGGGTTGCCCTTGTTAGTAAAAAATTTTATATAAAATTAAGTCAAATATAATTTTTAAAAGCATCTCCAAATGGACATCAAAGATAAATTTAAGAGAAAAATATAAAAACTATATTGTGATTTTACGCCTTTTAAAAAATATGACTTTAGGTTAGTATGCATGATATAAATATCTTAGATTTCGCTCCATTAAATATTAATTATATTAATTTGATTTCAAAATATTAATTAAGCCGAGTTTTTTGACAAAATTCTTATTTATGCATTTCTGATATTTTTCCCTTATCTTAGAAATGTGAACACTTCTATTTATAAAATTATTTTTTTATGTATCATTTTTTTTTTACATGTAACATTGAGCTTATCCAAATATTTTACATTAATTTTTCTTAGAGAAAATAATGAATAATTAATTATATAATAGTAACATATACATCACGTTAAAATTCATAGTTACCTTAAAAACCTAATAATTTAGATTACATAAGAAAAGGATGGGCATTAGAAAAAAAAAGCTAATTTTTCATTAGAAGTTAAAAACACTTTAATAAGCACCACTGAATGTAAGCTATAAGTTAAAAAGACTTTAATAAGAATCTGTGAATATAAAATATAAGTTAAAAACACCTTAATAAGAACCCGTGAATATAAAATATTTTTTATTTATATTTTTCTTATGGAAAATGATATTCTAATCTTATCAACTTTTTTTATTTATCGTTTCAAACCTTCACATCAAGAAAAAGAAGGTAACGTGTGTGGTAAAAAAGGGGCACATTAAACACAATGGGCACAAATTTGTATTTTATTAAAATGAAAAGTAAAATAATAGAGGAAAAGGGTGCTGCAAAATTTTTTTTAAAAAAAAAAAACAAATAAAGACTTTTAACAAAAGAAATCCCAAGCATGTGATTTTTGATCTTCTCAAGAGATGTGAAACCTGAGCTGATGATGACGATGTATTCCCATACATCATGCGATGCGCGCGGCCCACTCTTAATCATCATTATTTATAGGTGTGGCTGCTATAAATTTTGTTCACTGTCATGTTTAATTAAATTATCTTTAATATTTTAAAATTATATTAAGTTATTTTTTATTACATTAATAGTTATTTTATAATTAAAAATTTTATTAATAATTAATAGCATAATGATTTTAAAAATTTTAAAAAATTTATTGTGCATTTACAATTATAGATCATATTTTTAAACTTTACAATTAAAATTCATTTTTTAATTTAAATATCAATTATAGGTTAATTATTAAATTAAGAGAAAATGATTATACTTATTACCCATTTAGATATTATTTTTTTATTGATTAAATATTGATTATAGGCTAAATATCCATTTAATCAATTAAATATAAACTAATTATAGCCAAATAAATATATTTCATTTATCTTAATTTTATAATTAGACTATAATTGATACTTAAAATTGAAAATGGGTCTCAATTATAAAATTCAAATATGAACTATAATTGCACATGCGTGAATAATTTTGAATTTTTAGAACCATTAGGCCTTAATCCATCGCCCAAAATTCAAAATACCAAATATTCAAAAAATTGGCTCATTATCACTACCTCCTCCATTAATTTCTTTTTCAAATCTCTTATCTAAAAGTCTTACCATTTTTTTAATTCGTATTTTAAACACTAGAGCCACAGTCATCATTAATACTCCAAATTCTAAAATGGGGCGATTAAAAACTTTAGGTAGGCAACTCGCAACAGGCTCCAAAATTTGTTTCAGCTATTCTAAAGAGCTCCTCAATCTTGGTAAATTCATCAGCGAGACTAAAGAATAGTTCTCAACATCTCCAAGTCGAAGATGAAGGAGTACCGTCTTAATTATCTATGTCGAAATATATTATTATTATTATTATATAATGTGAATTTGGTTTATAATAGAAATTTAGATCCTACTTTTATTTGAACATACTAATAGAAATACAAATTCCATGACTTAAAAGTACAAAATAGACCGATCATGCCTCATTAAGGTCCTGTAAATTTTTACTCTTACATAAAAACACAGTTGGATGATACCCACTATCCCCAGATAACCCTTCATAAAATAAAAAAAATAACTTAAATGTCAACAGTGTCCTCTAATAATTTTACTCTCCAATTGTACTTAAATAAAAACTTGGAAGTACGAATTTATTACTTATATTTATAAATATTTATTAGTATTGTAAAATTTAAATAGATTTTATTGTAATAATTATAGTTTGATATATTTGACAAGTTTCACTTTCTATCAATAATTAAAAATTAAAAAACCTAAATAAAAATGAATATATATATATATATTGAATATCAGTACAAATCGGTTCGGTTATTTGTATAGAATAAAGGTTAATAATTAGTATCATTTTGAATTATTATTTCGATTCAAATCAATTAGAGTATTTTTCAAATATTTTCAATTCTTTTTAACTTTAGATTTTTTTTATGTCATTAATTAATTCGGTTAAGTATAATCAGGACTTATGCTCACTTTTAGCATGCACCTTTGCCAAACTTAAATTCATTTCCAGTATTTCATTCTCTTTCAAATCATAATGTCGTTATGCCCTAATTGCTTGCCTTTTACTCATCCTATAAATTTGTTATCTTCCTTATGTAGAATTTGTAACATGATATGGCTATAATATTTGTATTGAGTGATATCACCTCTTTGGCCGTTCTATGATTCGTATATTGGATTTGAGATAATATATTATAGTGACAATTTCTTCATTT
>CATIWR010114510.1:0-33031 GCA_949677035.1 Omphalea diandra
ATAAAAATTAAAGTTAGAAAGAAAGAGAAGAAATGAGATAATAAGAACACAAGATTTATAGTGGTTCGGGTGTAATTAACCTTACATCCACTCCCCAATTCTTCAAAATTGGATATTCCACTATCTTTCAAAGGTGTTTTCAAGCTTACACCCAACTTTTACACTTGTGTTTTGAAGGCTCACACAACAACCTATACACTTGTATTTTTAGGCTTACACAATAACCTTTACAATTTGTGTTTTAAAGGCTCACACAATAACTTGTCTTAGTGTTTTAATAGGCTCACACTATAACCTATTACAGATGGTGTTTATGCTCACACCCAACAATAACTTAAAGAATAAAAAAGAGTGAGTAGCAAAATTGTAAGAGTTTGGGCACAAAGTTAATAATTCTCTTGCATTTACATATGTTTGGTGAGGTATTTATAGCCTCTACCCACTAAAAAGACGTTGCAATAAAACTGGTACAAAATCATCAAAGTATACTAGATAGATTTTCGCATTAAATGCTTGACAGTCATTTTGCGGTCGCTACTACATATTCGCGGTTGTGAATTCCAAATTCCATAAGAAAAACCCCATTTGTGTCTAACGACTATTCCATGTGGCAGTTTTTGATTAGTGCATCAGGAAAATATAGTCGTTGCCTTTCACCTACTCTCAAAAGTAGCGGTCACGATTTATCTTGTACATGTCGCGACTCTGGACCTAAATTTCTCTGCCAAAAGTGTTCATCTTCTTCCTTTGGGTTTGCGGTCGCTAACAACAAGTTCCCCTCATAATTTTTTACTTCCAATGATTACCTGGGACACTTGTGAAGTTGTGATTGTGGACTTGATTGCATTTTGAGTTACTTTAAAATTCGCGGTCGCGACTGAGGCAAGCTTTACACCGCTAATTCATCTGTCACTTTTGGTGTTCTTCCTTTGGATGAATCGCGGTCGAGAATTACTCTGCGATTTCAACTGTTTGAACTTCTAGCAAGTCTTCTAATGAATTGCGGTCGCAAATTCTAGATTGCGGTCGCGATTTAGAAGTTACTTCACATACTTTGAAGATTAAGATTTTTATCCAACTTCTAACTTAAAGACTTTCATAAGAACTACAAAACAACACTAAATAGAAACATTAAAAATGATCAATCCCCTTTGTCAAGATCAAAAGAGGCCCAAGACTTAGGGTTAACTATCCTAGTCCAATAATCTCCCTCTTTTTGATTTTGACAACTTAGATTGATCCTTAAAAGTGAAAAGGATACAAGAAAGTGAAGTTGGATTGTAATATGATTCAATGAATGCTTATGACAAAATTTACTAAGTATAACATTCATTCAATCAAAGGTGAAGTTGATAAAACAATAGGTATATTGATCCCCTTCAATTTATGCTATAGTTATTCTCAAGTTATTTCATTATTTTCTCATGTTCACAATCTCTCCCCCTTTGGCAATATCAAAAAGAGGGCAAATAAGGAAAAAAAAAAAAAGAAAGAATATGAAACTCATGCATAAGAATTCATAGGGAGCAAACATAATGCAATGGATAAAAGAATAAACATCAAGCACATAAGATAGCAATGTTTGCAAAAAAACAAGTTTTGTTTATATATTCATAACTGTAGGATCACAAAATTTATAAAAAGAAACATAAAGCAAGTGAAAATAAATACAAAAGATCCTTAAAGTAGTGGAGAATCATCTCCAGAAAATGGTGTATCGGGCGCTTATTGTTCTCCCTCAGCTTCGTCTCCATCCTCTACGTCATCTTCATTGCCATCTCCATCTTACATTTCTTCAAATTTGGTGAAGTCTGGAAGATGGCAAGGAAGGACTCCTAGTTTCTCTTGGAGATCCACCATATCGCTATAAAGATGAGAAAGGAAGAGGAATCTTCTCTTCATCATCCTTATAACCTTATCCAACTTGTAATTAATGGTGGCAAGAGATAACTTGGACTTTTGTTTTAGTTGAGAAGGAGGGATTTGGATGTTGCCTTCTTCGATTTGAAGCCTCTTTCGTTTAGAAGCTTGGGAGGTTTCCATCTTCTTCGCTCTGATAGCACTAAAGGTGTAGATATAAGTGTCCGAATGGATTGCCTTGGCATTGATGAGGTAGGTTTGGTCAAGAAAGTTTTGAGAGGGAAAGAGCTTCTTAGTGAGGAATTTCTCTTTCTCCTCATCAAGTGCTCCAAAAAGCGGTAGATGGCTGTTATGTGAGAGGGCAAGAGAAATTGGCTCTTGGGTTTAGTACTTATGTGGAATAATTGATCTATAAGGTAACAGCTGGTTTGGATAGGTAGGTTCTTGACAAGGTAAAATAAGAAGGCCAAGTTTTTCTATGAAATCTTCTCATTGCCATTGCCTCTTGTATTGACAGAGAAGGTGATGAGCAATGAAGGATCCATAGGGGTAGGGTTTTTATGTGTTTGGATAAGAAGGAGCGGGGGTCGTGTTTGATTTCGATAGATATCTCTGACCAAAATTTAGAGTAGATGACGTCAAGTGTAGAGATGATGAATGGGATATGTTCTCCGACTTGTAGTTTGAAAAGAGAGGATAATTAGTCGAAGGTGATGTAGAAGGGGTCGCTGAAGGCCCGGAACACCAATCCATATTGGCTAGCTCTCGAATCGGATTTTCGACTGAGTTGCACGGTGCACATGAACTCACGCACTATCTCCTCGTATCCTGGTTCATCTTAGAAGATGAATTTGTTCCAGCCCAAATTGGAGAGAAAGGCACGAATCTCTACATTGATGCCCAATATCTCTAGCATGAAAGTTGATGGGATTTTGTTCGGCAGAATCACTTTGAAGGAGTTCGCCTTAAATCTCTTCTTCTCCTCCTTGGTGATTCCCTTCATGAAATGGAGCGTAGGAGGTGCAGAGGGTTGAGCCATTGCCTTGCCTTTGTCTGCCTTGGAGAATTTCTTAGGAGCCATTGCAAAAGAAAGGAAGAAAGCTTGAGAGATTTTAGAGAGAGATGAAGTGTTTTGAAGTGAAGTGAGGAAATCACTATTAAAGGGGGTATTTATAGGCTTAAAGGGGTGCAAAAATGGTCATAAATGGCTAAAAATGAATTAAATGAAGAGAGGAAATGGTTGGCAATCAAATCACTTAATTGCCTTGGCAGTTACTCTAATTCGCGTCTGAAAAATTGGAAGTCGTGAACGCGAATTCCAGAAAATATGAGTAACAAACAAATTTTCCTCGAGAAACAGCGCGTCAACAGTCATATTTTTGAAAGACTAACCAAAATTCACAGTGGAGAGCAATTTTCACGACCGCAATTTGACATTTGACTGTCGGGTAAAGTTGACTTGTAATTCGCTACTGTGAAGAAGAAATAGCGACCGCGAATTATGAGTCAGCAAGGATAAGTATGAGAAAATTTTGAAAACATGTGATCCACTAGAAATAAATAATAAACTTGTTCATACAATCATCATTCATGCATAACATACATAACAATCAATCATAGCATCAAAGTTTTCACTTTAGAGAACTTCCATCAAACATTCTCAATTCTCTCTTAATGAAGTTCATCTTTTCTTCATTTAGAGCTTTAGTGAAAATGTCTGCAAGTTTATGATTTGTGTCAATACATTCTAACACAACATCACCCTTTTGCACATGATCTCTAAGAAAATGGTGTCTAATATCTATGTGCTTACTCTTAGAGCGTTAGATGGGATTTCTAGAAAGATTAATAGCATTTGTGTTATCACATTTGATGGGAATATGATCAACTATTTTGCCAAAATCTTTCAATTGTTGTTTCATCCAAAGAACTTGGATGCAATAACAACTCATCGCCACATACTCAGCTTTCGTGGTAGATAAGGTAACTGATACTTGCTTTTTACTAAACCATGAAACTAGGCATTCATCTATGAATTGGCAAGTCCTGAAAGTGCTTTTTCTATCTAGCAAGCTACCTGCACAATCCGCATCCAATACCTTATGAGACTAAATGATGAATCCATAGGATATCATAATCCTAAGTGTATTGTGCCATGCAAATACTTAAAGATCCTTTTAATAGCATTCAAATGAGATTCTCTAGGGGAGGATTGAAACCTAGCACATATGTAAACACTAAACATAATATCTGGTCTTGAAGCAGTAAGATACAGTAGAGATTCGATCACACTTCGATATCTGTTTTCATCTACTTTTTTACTCGATTCATCCTTATATAGTTTGATGGTACTGCTCATTGGAGTTTTAGCTACTTTGCAACCATTCTTTAGCATTTCCTTTGTATATTTGGCTTTGTTGATGAAGATCATTTCTTTAGATTGCTTGATTTACAGACCGCGAAAGAATTTGAGCTCTCCCATCATGCTCATTTCAAATTTCCTAGTCATACACTTAACAACTTCCCTACAAAGAGATTTATTAGTAGCACCAAAGATAATACCATTAACATAGATTTGAACGATTAATGTATCATGCTTATGTTTTTTAACAAATAGTGTGGTGTCCACCTTCCTTTTCTCAAAATCATTTTTTAAAAGAAATGAACTAACCCTTTCATACCAAGCTCTTAAAGCTTATTTTAATCCATATAAGGCTTTGTTTAATTTGAAAACATGGTTTGGAAAATAATGAGACTCAAAACCAGGAGGTTGTTCAACATAGACTTCCTCCTCTATGATGCCATTCAAAAAAGTACTTTTCACATCCATTTGAAAGAGTTTAAAATTCATATGACATGTAAAAGCTAATAGAATCCTAATGGCCTCTAGTCTTGCAACGGGGGCAAAGGTCTCATCATAATCTATTCCTTCATCTGGGTTGTATCCTTTGACAACCAATCTAGCCTTATTTCTAGTAATGAGACCTTGCTCATCTAACTTATTCTTAAACACCCACTTATAACCTATAGTTAGGTGTTCCTTAGGCCTAGGAACAAGTTCTCATACCTTGTTTCTCTCAAATTGATTGATTCTTCATCCTAGTAGATAGGACTTTGGAATTTTCTTCAATATAGTGTTTCAGATGTTTTCATTTATATACTGTTGTGATAATGATTATTATAAGCAAATTCAATCAAGGCAATATATCCATCTCATACACCTTTGAACTCTATCACACAAGCTCGAAGCATGTCTTCAAGTGTCTGAATTGTCCTTTTTGATTGCCCATCTATCTGAGGATGAAAAACGGTACTAAAACTCAACTTAGTATCCAAAGCCTGTTGCAAACTGACCTAAAATTGACATGTAAATTATGGATATCCATCTGATACAATGGACTCTGAAACACCATGTAATCTGACAATTTCATCCACATATTTCTTGGCTAAGTGCTTAAGTGAACTACCCCATTGAATAGGCAAAAAGTAAGCTGATTTAGTTAGTCTATCAATGATCACCCATATAGCATCATTCTTCTTCAAAGTCCTTGGTAACTCATATACAAAGTCTATGGTTATTCCCATTTACATACTGGAATCATTAATGGTTTCAATTTTCTAGCTGGTGCTTGATGTTCTGTTTTGATTTGCTGACAAGTCAAACATGTTGAAACATAGGTTGTTACATCTTTCTTCATTTTAGGCCACCAAAAATGAGATCGCAGGGTATTTTACATCTTTGTCATTCTTGGATGCATGGCATATGGAGCATTATGTGCTTCTTCTAGGATTTCTCTTTACAAGTTATCAACGTTATGCACACAAATATGAAAACGCAACATCAAGGCATCATTTCAAACATCAAAATCTCCATAGGCATCATTTCAAATATCAAAATCTCCATGTCTCTCATGTTTTACCATTTCAATCATTTTATGTAACTTTAGATCCTTGCCTCTACGCTTCTTTAATTTGATCATGTAATGTTAGTCTCACTTGAAAAGTAGCAATCAATACCCCCATTCTATTATATGTTTAGTTTCATATTCATAGCTCATAATTGAACTAAATAAGACAATGAAAATACTTATAAATGAGCTACATCGCTTGTTGATTTCCTACTCAAAGCATTAATAACAACATTTGCCTTCCTTAAGTGATACTTAATGGTACAATCATAATCCTTTAGTAATTCTAACCACTGCCTTTGTCTCATGTTTAATTCTTTTTGGCTCATCAAATACTTCAACTCTTGTGATCTGTAAATATCTGAAAGTTTCTCCATACAAGTAGTGTCTCCATATTTTCAAAGCAAACACAACGGTAACAAGTTCTAGGCCATATACTAGGTAAGATAATTCATAAGGTTTCAATTGTCTAGATGCATATGCAAGTACCTTACCATGTTGCATTAGAACACATCCTAAACCTTGATAAGAGGCATCACTATATACTACAAATCCTCTATTATCAGTAGGAATGGCTAACACTGGAACTGATGTCAATCTATCTTTTAATTCATCAAAACTCTCCTGACATGCTTTAGACCACTAAAATGGTATATTTTTCTAAAGTAACTTAGTCAAAGAAGCAGCTATAAGTGAAAACCCCTCAATAAATCAGCGATAATACCCAGTTAGTCCTAAGAAATGTCAGACTTTTACAACATTCTTTAGGGTTTCCTATTTCACTATTGCTTCAATTTTGTTTGGATCCACCTTTATGCCCTTTTTAGAAACTATATGTCATAAAAATACCACATGGTAAATCTAGAACTCTCACTTGCTTAATTTAGCAAATATCTATTTTTCTCTTAAAATTTGCAACACAATCCTTAAGTGTTGTTCATGCTCTAAATCATTCCATGTAAGCATTGGAGGCTGGGCATCACTCATTAGAATGGTTTCTCATTAATCATATGTATCCCCTATAATAGCAACACTGCATAATCATACTTTTCTTCTAGTATGCATTTCATCAAATTTAAAACTCTCGGTGTTCTCTTTAGTTATGTCTGTACTACTGATGGATTTGTGGTATCACTAAAGTCAATTGTACCCTATTTTCTTAGTTTGTCATACCTTCTTTCTCTTTGAATTTTTGGACCCTACACTGTTGGTTCACCAATTCTATGTTGTGGTTGACCATGAGTTATGTGTTGTGAATGAGAATGTGTAAGAGATCTAACTCTATCATCAGATTGATCTCTCAATGGTTGGCATGATGGCCTTAGGTTCCGATCTCTCAACAGTTTTGCATGATGCTTCTATAAACACCTATAAAGAAGTTTGGATTGATTTGTTATGTGAAAAGAGATATGGCTCATTGATTGTGACTGATCCTGTACCCTACAAATTTATGTTTTACACTTTGTGAAAATCATAACCTAAGGCTATCAAAATATGAGAAAACAGAAAGACTGAGGTCATTTTAGTTTATTGTGAACCAGCCCTAATGAAAGAGCCATAACTCCTCACACAAACCAAATCAACCAAAAATGTTTCATATCAATGTAGATGAGGCATAAAGCTATAACTTTCATATTTTGTACTTTCCCTAATTCCTCTTTTAGGATTATGTAATTGTGGGTACAAAATTATGCTCTAACAATAAAATCAACACAATCAGCTCTTGTTCTTTTGAATTTCAACTTCCATCCAAGAGTTGTACCTCAAATACTCCATAATTCTCACTAACCATGCATGATTAACATGTCATAAAGAGTTAATTTCATTTGAGAAGAAGATAAATTAACTTACCTATTGTTCTAAAACCAGAAAATCTTAGACTTCCTCCTTAGACAGCTCACTCTTCTCCCTCTCCTTCTTCTTCTTCTTCTTCTTTCCTTTCTTTCTTCCTTAGCTCTCTCTTTCTTTTGTTGTACCTCATATATAAGCTCTGTATTTTGATCCTAAAGGGTCAAAAATTCCACTTATAAACCTATTATAACAAGACAAAATCACGGTGTTGCATTCCTATTGGTTGAAAGTTCACTCTCCTCTTTTAGTCCCTCTTTTTCACTCCTTAAGCACCTCCATCCATCTCCTAGTTCCTTGATGCTCCTCATACTTTAAAATAAGCTCTATAACACCAATATTTATGATGTTATAACATGCACAGAACATAAAACAATTTGTCATGCAACTGTATAAATATTACATATGTGTTCAAGTGTCCCAAATGCAATGGTGCATGTGTCATCATCGTTCTTATCCAATTCATATGTCTAAATGATCATTTATCTAATGCATATATTCATATGGGATTTCAAATCATTTATGCAATGAATTTGTTCATGTGATAAGGTCAATGAATGCGGATGGGGATGTTACATTAATGACCTTAACAAAATAATTGACCCTAACAAAATGTTGTCAAAATGATTACTTAGAACTTTAAAAGGCATATTCCAATATAGAAACCTTAGGACTCTATAAACCATACCTAAAGAAAGGTTAGAACAAGCCTAAGTCCCTCTTTTTGTGTTGAACTAAGAGTTTTTTAGGAAGAATCACAAGATTCAAGGCACCTCTAAAGGAAATAAGCCAACTCTTAAGCCACTCTAAAGCCTTCTTACTTCCTTTTTTCCTTTTCCCTTTCTTTTACTTTTGGTTTAATTTTTGCAATGACAGGCCCAAAGGTCTATATAGATATTTTACTATATGCATTAACTTCTATGTAGTTTGTTCACACCACCATTAATGCTCATATGCATTTTTCACATTAGTGATCACCTTTTTTATCCCTTTGATTCCAAGCATTCTCTTTTATTTCTCAAGCTTGTAAATGATTAGAATGAGTAGGTTGCAATAACCTAAGATTTGTATAGATTTATAGTAGTCTATATAGATATTTGTGTGGTATGTACTTATCATGGATTAGTCTATATAAACCACCTCTACTGCTTACAACATTGAAACCATCTCTTTAGTTTTCTATTTTTCTCCTTTTATCGTTTTGAGTAATGGAAGGGGTGATTGAGGGGGGCTCTAATAACCTATATGACTCATGACCTTCCACTTACATGATTAGTTATTTATTAGTCTAATATGAACATTCTTTTTATGTTATACATCCTTATCATGCTTATTTGCAACACTCTTAAATATGTACACATAAGTAGCATATTATTTATACATATCATACACTTCACATCCATGCATAGGTATGTATATCATTTGTGGATTGATAAGTGGGTTGTAAGGTAAACATAATAAAGATAGACCACTAATCCTTGTATTTTAGTGTTTATAATTTAAGTAATCTTTGTTCCATAAAGCAATGGGACTAATCTTTTAGTTCTTCTTACATGTTTATATCTTTAATTCCTTTTATATGATTTATATGCATGGGTACCCTTATGTGATCTTGATGTAACCCATCCTTATATTGATTGTATATTATTTGGCTCAGATATGTTTGTATAGATGGAGAAGTACATGAATGTTTAAGGTCATTAAAATGGTAAATTAACTCATAAAGACAAAAAGGTAAAATGAATCAAAGATTCATGTAAATGTCAAATCCTAAATTTGGGTAACGTAGAGTATCAAACACTTTTTTTAGGTCATACCTAATTCTCAAACCTAAATATTTGATACGATGAAGATAAGTTAGGTCTTATATTTTTCCTTACCTAGAATTTTGTCTCGACTAAAGTTGAGTTATGACTTTATTTTAATTTAGGGTTGTTGTCAATGTATTATTCTTTAAAGATCCCTCAAATGACCTCTATAGTATCATTTGGCTCTAAACATTGAGAAGCTCATCCCTAATATCACTTAATGACCCTCACCTTGCCATTCATCGGGGTTGTATCAATGTTTGAGCTTGCATCCTTTCAAACCCCTATTAATTAATAAAAGATTAGAAATCGCTTTCAAGATTTCACTCATTTTGATTGTGTAGGCCTAAAAATTGAAGGCATTCATAAGCGCGCTTTAAAAATGGGTCCAATTTTATCGAACTTCGATGGCAATGGGTAGCAATGGTATGTGTAACTCTAACAAGGCTTTAATAGCAATATTTTGAATCTAACAACCTCTTTTTTATCATTTAGCAATTGTTATACATTTCAAAACCTAAATTTTAAGTCTAAAAGGCTAAATAAGTAATGGTAATAATAAAAGAGATGGAGGTGAGATAGGTCTCATTGATTCTTATGGTAGCAGAGTATTAGAATTTTTCATTTTGGATGGTGTGTAAGGTTATTCTATCTTCTTTTTTTTTTTTTTCAAGTTTTGGTTATAAGAGTTACTTTTATATGGACAAATTTAATAAAGTTTATAGGATAATAATGATGGTAAAATATGAAAATCTAATATCACTTTAGAGGTATCATAAATTTTTTAAATAAATTTGATTAAAAAAATTAATAGAACGAATATATAGTGTGATTAATCAAAACACAAAAATGATTGTTCCACTTTGAAAAATAACTAATAACATAGTTAATTATGACAAAATACAAAAGACTCATAGTAATTAACTTTATTATTGAATTATAAGTTGGCATTTGCACCTACACAATTAATTTGTAAAATATTTCTTTTATTATATTATGATTATAAAGGTACAGAAAGTATGAATCAAATGTTTATGGGATTGTGTTTAAGATAATTATTGGTGTATTGGGTTATATATTATGCCAAGCAATATTACAAATGGCCATTAAAATTCGCTAAATTGGAGATAAGTTAAGAAGAAAAGTGAAAAAATAGTATTAGCCAATAAAAACTCTATGAATATGCTTAAGATAAAAGATATTTGATTTGCTTTAATGACTGGGAAATAACAATTTATATGGACATGCAAAAATATAATTGAGAAGGGTTGGAGATGACAAGCATAACTAGTGGAATAGTGAAGAGTTTTGAAATGAATTATAGTTAGTAAATAGAAGCTAAAGAAAGAGAAAAGCAATGAATTTGAAAATTTTGGAATTTCAAACACTTTCTCCTTGTTATTGTTAATGAAATAAATGAAATGGAATTTTATATTTTTTAATGCATTTTTTTAGTGGACCACATGTAGTTCATATTATGTTTTGGATGTAAAATTGGGCTATATTAAACCATAAATCAAAATATATGTGCTATTGAGCTTTTTAATGAAGTTGAAGGATTAAATTGGCTCTTTTTCGATTTCAACATACTAAACCAAACTAAAAAAATTTGACATAACGGTCAATTTGGCCCCTTAACTATTTATATAGGTCTAATTAGGCTTAAAATTAAGTATATGGCCTTTAATAAGCCCTACAACCTAGAAAATTAGAACAATTAAGCCTAATTTTGATCGAAAGACAGTGTGTGAGACACAATTAAGCTTAAAGGAGTATGAAACCTAAGTTGGCAATGGTAAAAGCACAAGTTTTCCCCTTAAAACTTTGTATCTTACCCTAAACTACATTATCCCACACCTAATAGAAGTAATCATGAACTTTTATAGAAATAGAAAGGACTTGAAGAACAAAGGAGAAGAAGCGACTTGAGGGAAGAAGACATTAAAGGAGCATTTATAGAATCTTTAATTGGCTTTCTAAATTAAGTTTGTTAAACATCATTATTTCATATACTTTTAGGAGTAACTAAACAAGGACCGACTTAGAGGGAAACTAGTAGGGTGTGTTAATGATTGCATATGTAAAATATGTACATGATAAACAGTATTTATTAGGGGTGAGCACGAGACTCAGAGATTCCTAAATTGAACTGAATAATCGAATTGGAACCAAAAATTCCTGATGTGAATAGTAAAATACCCAAACCGAACTATATAAAATTTTTAAAACATGATGGTATTAGATACTTTATATTATTTGAACCAAGAACCGATTAAACTGCATGTAACCACATCCTTATTGAAAAAACTAAACCGAATCGTAGTTATATATATATATATATATAAAGCATTTTAATTATTATTTTTACTTATCAACTCATTAGTTTATGTTATTAATAATTAAATTATTTATTAGTTATAAATTAGTAGTAAATATTACATAAATTTAATTGAATATTTAATATGTAAATTATTAGTTATAATTTATTAAATTATCACTTATTTATTTTAGTCCTTGAATGCAAAAAGTGAAAAATGTAAAATTTATCTTATTTTGGTTCATAAAGATTAAAAATGTAAATTTTAATTTTTAATAAATTGAAATAACTAAATACTCGAACCGGTATCGAATCATCCCAAAAAAACTGAAAAACCAAATTGAACAATCTTGAATGTTTAAGGAACAAAACCAAAACGAACCAAAAATTCAGGATGATACTGGTTCTCCATTTTTAAAATCTCCAAAATTTTTATCCAATCCTAGAGATTTCCAAATCTTTGAATTGAACAGAACCGTACTCACTTCTAGTATTTATAGTTTTGCATATACTCTGGTCTACAAGCTATGCATGATGAAGTGGAAAGGTGAAATATTTTTTTTATTGATTTCATTTTATTTTCTCAGATTAATAACATTTTTTAAGATTTTTAATGATATTTTCATTTTTAATTGCATGCTTGTTTCTTTATGTGAATTTGATTAGTATAGGATGGGTGAGAAAGCTATGAACATTAGAATATTTCAAAGGGGTACTTTTTATAGGGATCCTATATTGAGATATACAAGTGGGCAAATGGAACTATTTTAAAATTTTGTCATATATAGACTACATTATCATAGAATTATAAAATGATTGGTCAAATTGTATTTAAAAAACTATCAAATTTACTGGCTTCCTATTAGGAAAACCATATGGTGACCTTAGGATAATGTGGGATGATTTAATTTTTCGTGAGATTTTAAATGTCACTAAGGAGAAAAGGAATGTGGACTTATACTTAGAACATTTTATTTATAGCCTAACTAAGAATGCTCCATTATTAGTAAATACCTAATTTAGAATAGTAAATAGTGAGGCTATTGGACAAACAAGGGATGATGAAGAAGATATGCCTAATTTGGCTGAGTATAAGACAAAAACCTAATTTAGGTGGGGATGGATTAGCTAATACGGTTGAGCATATGATTGAACCTAATTTAGTGAAGGAGGGAGCAACTCTAATGGCCAAACATTGTTTTAAACTAATGTAATTAATGAGAATGTTGATATGTATATAAGGTCAGTAAACATTAATATGAAATTAGATAAGGAGTGTCATTCTGATATAGGTGATGAAGACCTTAGACAAGCTAGAGAAAATATGAAGAAATACTTTGTAAATAAGAAGAAGAAAAAGAACACTAACAATAAGAATAAGGTAGACAATGATAATAAGAATAAGAGTGACTATGAGAAAGAGACTACTAGTGGGAATGATAATAAGGGTGTTGCAGTTACTAGGGAGGGTTTAAGGTGTTAGATGATGATGTAGGTGTATGTGATTAAATGGTTGGGCAATGGTATGACACTGATGATTCTAAAGTAGTTGAAGAGGATTTGTTTGATAATGATCAAAGAAATGTAAGGAGAAAGAAATTAAATAAGATATTGTATAATCCCAGTTAGACTATTCCTTCATTTATTCTTAGAATGGTCTTTATAAATATGAAGCAATTTAGAGAGGTATGCACTAAATATGCAATATATAAAGGGGTTGAGATCAAATTCATAAAGATTAAGAATATAGGTATCAGACATAGTGCACATTTAAAGGATGTCAATGGATGACATTTGATAACACTGATAAAAAAGAGTAGAGATTTCAAAGTCAGAACTTACTATTCAAAGCATAAATGTTTCAAGGTATTTAAGAACAAAATTATTAGTACTAAATTCTTGGTCGACTAAATTAGAGATAAATTTAAAGGCTAATCTGATATGGAATTGAAAAACATGCAACATACAGTTAAACAAGATTTGAAAATTAAAATGTCATTTAGTATAGTGAAAAGAGTAAGGAATTAGTTACTAACAAAGTTGCAAGGCAATTATAAGGTGGAATGTACTATTTTATAGGACTACATAAAGGAGTTGAGGGTAACTAAACTACGTAGCATCATTACGGTGTATGTTGATAAAGAAAGCGATAAGTTCTTAGCATTTTATATATGTTTTAATGTTTTAAAGAAAGGATTGAAGGCATCTTGTAGAGAAGTAAATAGGAGTTCATTTTTGAAGACTGAATGTAAAGAGGGGGAGGGGGGGAGAGATATTGACCACATTTAGAAGGGATGCAAACAATACCTAATTTCTAATACTCTAGGCAATTGTAAAGATAGAGAATTCTACTACATGGTCTTAGTTTCTTATAATGCTTAAAGAAGACCTTGAAATTATAGATGGCACATATTTGGTCATCATCTCATATATGCAAAAGGTATAATTTATATACCTTTGTTATGCTATAATTATTAACATTATTCATTTATTTATTTAATATGTATATTTGCATATGTTTAATCTTAGGGGCTTATTGATGCTTTCAAGAAAGAATTGCATATGGCAAAACATAGGTGGTGTGTTATGCAGTTCTTTGCTAGATGGTAGAAAAGATGGAAACAAGAAAAGTAGAGAAATTGATTTTAAAGATGTGTAAAGTCAAGCTATTAGCAAGATTTCCATGACTAGCTGAAGAAGCTCTATGAAATTATTGAAAATGTTGCAAATTCACTTCTTATAGTACCTTCATATAAATTGGTGCATGACTTATTTTTCATTTGCAATGAAATATGATATATTGAACAATAACTTATATGAGCAATTCAATGGCCTATATGTTAAGTCTAGGAAAAAGCATATAATTAATATTCTTAAGGACATTAGGGTTGATATAATAAGGAAGATCCCCATCAAAAGGACTAAAGCAAGCAAATGGATTTCTAAAGTTATTCTTGCAACAATTAAAAAAATGGAAAGTCTTATGTATAATGCACGTAATTGCATTATGGAGTGAAATGGTGATAAAGGTTATGAGATCTCAAAGGAGAAGGATTGTTTTATTGTGAGATTAAAGAACAATTTTTATACATGTAGATCTTGGTATCTATGTGGCATTCCTTGTGCACATGGAATCTATGCAATTTATCATAGCAATGGAAGCATTGTATAATATATTTCTCATTAGTATAGCAAGGAAATTTATTTGCAAGCATATTAGTTTCCATTAAAGGGATGAATATATGGCCAAAAATAGGAAAAACAATAATTACTCATGATCCTCAAATACCCCTTAGTAGGTTAAAGAAAAATAGATACCAAAAAGTAGATGAACTAAAAAAAAAAAAAAACATCCAAAAAAGGGGTTGAAATGAGTTGCTCTGAATGCAAATGAAGGCACACAATGTTACACCTAAACCAATGGTCAACTCTACTCTTCAAGCAAGCTAACTAGGCTACAAAGGCAATAGTTAAAGATTTAAGTGTAATAATTATCATTTTTTCAACAAATGCTTATTTGTTGTATGTTGGTTTGAGCATGATTTGATTTGATTTGATTTGTTACATGGTTTGAGTATGATTTGATTTGTTACATTTGTGTTCTTTCATAGTTGGAGGCATCGGTTTTAAGTTATGTGGGCCCTAATTGTCACTCTATTGCATGTCAGCTACACCAAACCTTCCATCCCTAACCAGCCACCTAGCAAGGGAAAGGAGAAAGTAACTTATGTGGTAATAAAAAGAAAATTTAATAAGAAGTTGGTTGCGGAAGAGATATTTTATGATGATGCAGTTAGAAACATCATTTGGAATGTAAGTATTTGTATTAAATTAAATTATTGTTACATATATAGTTTTGATTTTGATTTTATATTGTGGCATTGGTATTTTAATGTAGTCTAGACAATGGACTGAGAAGATTTTATCTCAGAAAACTCCTTTGACAAAAGAACAATAAAAGACATTAACCAAAGATCCTCCCATAAAAATTTATAAAAAAATCCCAAATTTGAAAGATTCCAAGCATCTAGATTACAATGGAGAGGGCAACCATCTATTATAACCAAACAAATTTATGAATAATAGCAACTTAAAGTCGAGTAGAACATGAAAAGGGCCATAGAGGATGCTAATTGATTATCAACTCAAGAATCTGTCAATTTCTCTTTTAAATTTAGACAATAGAAAAAAAACACACCTAATGATATTGTTAGATCATACCCATCATAAGTTTTATCTTTATCATCTCACATGTATCCATACACTGCAACTCCAAACTTTTTAACGGTCACAACATAGCCTTTTGAAATGTAGATATCCACTACATTTGGAATGCCATAAACATTCAGTATGCAATAGCAAAATGAGCAACAAGAATCATAGACTTAGGAAAGAACAATATTAAGCAAAATAAGAAACATGCACAAATGAATACACTTATGAGGTATTTTGTTGTGTATTGAAATGTCTTAATTTTTATTCTCATGTGAATATATTGTTGGCATATACAAACTTGGCCATTCATATGTGAAAATTGTCATTTTTTTGTTGAGTATGGAATTTTCTTCTTTTTTACTCATATGTGATTTTGTTTATGGAAATTATAAACTTTGTCAATTACATGTGAAAATATAATTGCCAAGTATAGATTAGCATACCATTATTTGTACCAATGTTACTTAATGATAACATGTTTTTATTTAGTATCAATATTAGTTTATTACTATTTGCTCATAATATCTAATATATTCATTTTCAATATTAGTTCGTTATAATAGAAAAAAAAAAAAAAGACCAAATAACAAACCAGAACAAAAGAGAAACAAACTTTTTTAATAGATACCACAATTGACACTCGTTTCATTATATAACTTCCAAGTACATTAAATAACATAATTGATAAATACAACTATTATAAATAACCAGTTGCAACGTAAAGAAGTTTTGCACTTATAACTACTACTATACTGCCCTAATAATCATATCTTTCATTTTTTCATCCTTAACACTATCAATGCAACAAATATTGAAATGACAAATAAGTAGCATATCAACCTCCAATATTTACTATTCTTTGTTCTTTCTCTTTCAAACTCCAAACTCCAATAATTTGCATCCTGCTCAAATGCATAAGCTTCTACAATCAAATTACTTGCTCTTACCCATTTGAAAGCCTCATTAGCCTCTCTTAAATGACACATTTTCACTTTTCAATGTATTAATTACTTTAAAGGCACAAGTTCCCATTTTAGTATCATGCCAATCAAAGTAATTACAACCATTATTCTACAATCATAATTTGTACAAAATGTAGTATACACAAACAGACACTAATCAAACTAGCATAATAGTACAAATATAAATAATTTACTCTTCAATTTCAATAGGAATAAAACCTTCTTCTTGGGCTATTTTCGCTCCATGATACCTTCAGGAAGCTTTCAGATGATAGTCACATGTTCTTGTTATTCTTTTATAATCATACTCGGGTTGATTGGACATGTGACAATAAGGTGACCTTGATGATATAGAATATGAGTTTGATGACATCCTTAATTGATACTTTCTCTACTTTAGGAAATTTAGTATTTTAGAGATTTGAGGAATTGAGGATTAAGGATTTTAAAGATTTGAGTTTTACTTGATTTGAGATATGAATGTTATATTTTAAATTTTTTTAATCTCCTTTGACTGCATGTGTTGTACAGATTGATTAAGTGTTACTTAAAGGCTTAATTATTCCATTTTTAAGATTATAGGGCATATAAGACTGTATAATGAACTTTGAGCTAATTGGATCCGCTTAAATACTCTTATGCCAATTAAATTTCATATATCATGTGTCTTACCATGGCATGTCATTACCACAAATGGTCATATCCCATACTCGAAAAGAATACCTCATCATCAAACATCCAAACTTTTGAGTCTATTTAGGATAACTGATGAATGTAGTTGATAATTGATAACGATTGCTGATAAATGTTAGCTTATAACAATTTGATATTACGAGTTTGATAAATTATGTCTAATAGCTACTAATAAATTATGTTTAACAGTTATTTTCAATTCTTAAAATGACTAATAATTGTATATTGTTAATATTTTATCTATTGAACTAAATAATTTAAAATTAAAATATAATAAAAGAATATATTTTCACACATGCTCGTTAAGTATAATTTCAAAATTTAAATTGTTATAATTATTAATTATTAATTTATATTTATCAAATCTTAATAATTATTTTTGTTTAATGTTAACCAATATATATAAATATATTTTTAGTAATTAAAATATCTATATATAATTTTTATAATAATTATATTAAATAATTTAAAATAAATTATTCTATATAAATAATTAAATATTATAATTTATAATTGGTAGTTAAATAATAAAAATGTTAAGAATAATAATAGAGTAAGAAAATTTTGATTTTTTTTTATTATAACTATAAGGATTGAGAAAAAGTTTAAAATAGAAGCTGATTGGAGTTATATCACTATTACCTTTTGTATAGTTTAATGAAAAGACTTATTGGCTCCTAAAATTCAAACCTTTTTGAGTTTTTATAAATTAATCAATCTTTTTAATTTTGATAAATTAGCCAAAACTAATAAAATTTTGAAAAAAATTAGTCAATTCTTTTAATTGGGGCAAAATTAGCCAAAACTAATAAGATTTTAGTAAATCTAGCCAAAATTTAAATTGATCAAAATATGATTATTCTTCATATTAAAATATTTAGTTAAAATAATATTAATTGATGTTAGTAACTAATGTTAACTGATTTTATTAATTTTTTTTTATAAAAATTCATGTCAGTTGGTTTGTCATATCACTTGATATATCATTTTATTTTGAACAATTTTAAAATATTGAGTTAAAATGATGTTAATTGATGTTAGTAACTAATGTTAACTGATTTTACTAATTTTTTTTTAAAAAATTCATGTCAATTGATTAGATGATATATAATTTTATCTTGATTAATTTTAAAATATTAAGTTAGAATATTGTTAATTGATATTTGTAATAATGTTAATTGATTATACTCATTTTTTTATAAAAATTCATATCAGTTAGTTTATTACGTTACGTGATATATCATTTTATCTTAATCAATTTAAATTTTGGTTAGATCTGCTAAAATTTTATTTGTTTTGGCTAATTTTACCAAAATAAAAAGGATTGACCAGCTTTGTCAAAATATTATTTGTATTGGCTAATTTTTCCAAAATTAAAAAATTAAATAATTTTGTCAAAACTCAAAAAGTTTAAATTTTAGTAGCCAATAAACCAAATGAAAAACCTCTTTTATTTTATTTAGGCTAAAGTATCAAACAAACCATTGAACTTGTCTCAAAATGATAATAAAATGACAAAATGAACTTTTTTCATCAAATTTATCCCTAAACTTATATTATTTTATCAAAATTATCTATGATTTTGTATTATTTTCTCATAAAAGTCATTTTTTATTAAATTACTTATGATATTGTATTATTTCATCATAAAAGTTCAAAATATTGGTTGGAGGGATATTAACTCATGAATGATAAGTGGACAAGGTAATAACTATCCTTCATCCTCTATCATATCCTCTTAATGAAAAAAATTTTCTTTTGTCCCTATTTCTGCAGGAATTCTTGGTCTCACAATGAGTAATTTTAGCATTACTTTTGCATACAATTATACTTCTGTTAAATCTATTTTTTCTTATATCTACTGTAATTGGATGAATGAACATAATTATTATAAGATCAGTGGTAAAAAATTTTTTATTATGAAATAATATAAGTTCAAGGATAAATTTGACGAGAAAATTCATTTCATCCTTCATTATCACTTTAGGACAAGTTTAGGGGTTTAATTGGTACTTTGGCCATTGATGTACTGAACACCTTTTAAAACGACGCCGTTTAGCTTCAACAAATCATAAATAGCCAAATTTCTTTGATCTGTTCCGACGAAGCTGAAAGCCAAAGGCGGCGACGAAGAACCGTCGAATCGGAATATGACGACCATATCTCGGCATCCTTTTGGCGTCGACCCAGAACAACCGGAATTCTCCGTTTCGATAATCGAGGTTGCTCAACGCTCTGCATTTCTCGAAGTCAAAATTAATTGTCCTAAAAATGAAAAGAAAAACAGCTTTTTTAATTATTATATAATTATTTTTGAACAGAGTACGAAGGAAGAGTACGGGCTATTTGTGTGGCCATGTAGCTTGATTCTGGCCGAGTATGTTTGGCAACAGAGACAGAGATTTTATGGCGCGGGAGTAATCGAGGTAATTAATTTCGATTCATTTCCTTCATTATTAACCTAATTTTTTTTCTGTTTTATTTAATGGTTGATTTGATGTGATTGTTACCTTGTTGCAGCTCGGTGCTGGAACTTCGTTGCCTGGATTAACTGCTGCCAGGTTGGGTTCCGATGTTACCCTCACTGACGACTCTAATCGATTGGAGGTATTGCATTTTTACTTTGCTGCTGTTTCTCTATGTTGCTATGTTCTTTTTTGTCGTATCGTTCGCTTTCTGATGGTGTTTTTAAGAGTGCTCACAATAGGTTCTTATGGTGGATTTGATTTGGGCATTACTCGGTTCGATTTCATCAAAATAGAATTAACCAAATGCAATATATTTCAAAACCAAACCAAATCAGATTGGTAGTTTGTTTGTTTTTTTTTTTTTTAAATATTTTTTAATTAAAAATTATATTACTTCAATTATTTATATAAATAATATAATATGATAATTATTTATATAAATAATATAATATGTTCTAATTATATATAAGAACTTTATGTATACTATTTATGAGAAATTCTGAAATTAATCTATTCAATCTGATTTATTCTGTTTTAATATCTTCAAAACCTAACTATGTCGAATTAACTGAATATATATATATAGGAACTGGACTAAATTAGTGGAGAAATCAAAGGAAAACGTCAGTTTTGCATTTACCTTATCGTTTAACTGCCCTTAGGATGCAGTGCCAACAACTGCATCATTAGAAACTAGCATTATCATTGAAAATACAGTTTTTTCGCATCCTAATAGAGTGAGAACATGTGTGAGTTTCAAGAGTTCATGTTTTCCAATATGCATACTGCATGGTTCTATTTGGTTGGATTTAATGTGTTTTGCCCTAATCTAGTGTATGTTTTTTCTTTTATAACTCTAGTCTCTTACAATGTTTATTATGGTTGTGGACTGCAGGTGCTGGACAACATCAGAAATGTTTGTGAACTAAATAAGCTTAATTGTAAAGTAATCCATAATTATATTTCTGTTTTTACATATCAGACTACCATTGGACTCGATATTTGATTTTTAGTAGACTTTCTTATTCTTGACTTATAGGTGGTGGGGCTGACATGGGGAGTTTGGGATGAATCTATATTTACTTTAAAGCCAAAAGTTATTCTTGGTGCTGATGTACTCTACGAATCAAGTGGTAAAATTAAATTTCTGCAACATATTTGATGCTCATTTTTTTAAAAACCCTTTTACTCCAGTCATTTGAGCTTAAAAATTCACTGCCATTTGTGTTTGGGAAGCGTTTGATGATCTCTTTGCCACTGTGACATTCCTGCTCCAAAATTCTCTGGGTTCTGTCTTTATAACAGCTTATCATAATCGAAGGTACTTCTCCATCTGCTTTGAGTTCTCGTTTTGTTTTACTCTATAGTGTTTGCACTTCTGGTTTTCCTAGCAAAATAACTTTTTTCTTTTCCAATATTTAGTTATTTTCTTATTGTAATAATCTGCAGCGGGCACCATCTCATTGAATTCTTGATGGCGAAATGGGGATTAGAATGTGTGAAGCTTCTTGATGGATTTTCTTTCATGCCATCCTACAAGGCATCTGGCTTAAACGGCAATATTCAATTGGCAGAGATTGTACTAAATAACACACAGTGTGAGGTAGCTACCGGCTGGGTTTAGCATCTATATTCTAGAAAGCATCTGGTTAAGGTTCACTCTGATTGTATTCTTGCTTTTTACTGTACAAGATGATTATTTAGGACATTCAAGTTTTTTGCAAGGATCATTTATGCGACCATGGTTAGCTTAGATTTCCTCGATGCAAATGGCCGCTAAAGGAGTTTGGATTACTGGATGCAAGAAGGTTGGCTGGATTTCAAGTTATCTTCTATATATTGTCTTGCGAACTTGGTGATTCTGTTACTGGATAGAGATTTTCCTGTAAATTTCAGTTGCATAAAATACCTATGTATAATCCTGTTTCCGAATTTCTTCTGGATCGTATTTTATCTTCATAAGCTATTTAAGCTCGAGGGATATTGATATGTTTCAGTTTTATTGCAATCTAATACAAAATACTTGTCCATAATCGCTATTAGCAATGTAGATTTCAAACAGTAATGTAATTATATTTGATTGGTCACCCATGCCTCTTAGTTTAGAATTTTCTTATTTTGATCATGGATTTTACAAAAACATTAGAGAAAGCCTCTTTTGAGGTAGCAAACTTCAAAACCAAATTTTTAGTCCCAGTAGTTGTGAGCAGAGCTTGGTCTAAAGAGAACAGGTCTTTCCTTGAAGGATGAACTTGAAATTTGTATTATCATTTTGAAGAATGGCCATTGTGGCAACTGCATTCTTAGCATTGTTTTGTATGTGCAAATACTTCTTAAGCTTGCTGCAAATGATGGATTCATGGTTGGATCTATGTCATGAGCGGCATTGAATTTATTGATTCTATTTTTGAAGGATGAACAGTGGGAAAATGTGAGAGTATACATGCCCACCTGCATATTGGCTATTGGTAACAGTGTCATGTTGTGAAGTTACGGATGATGAGATAGAAGTAAAAATAGTTAGATGAGATAGAAGTAAGAGTGGTTAGACTTGTATTTCTGAAAGCGCCACTAGATCATCCATGGACAGACCTCTCTGGGAGAACCTTTGTTGCTGCTGTGAGATGTTAAAAGTTGGAGCTGCCAATAGTATTGTTTCACTTGCCTTTGATGTTCTTCCTTCCTTTGGGGACATCCCATGTTGGTCCTCCAGATTATATGATGAATTGAGTTAGGGACATTAACAGAATCTTTGATCAGATGTTAGTGAAACTTTTGTTTATAGGTAGAAAATATCTTGAGGATTGTCCTCAAAGGGTATATTAATGGTCATAATATTGGAGTTGTAATCACGAGATCACATATTCAAGTTTCAACATCAGGTTTGGGATATGAAAATGGATTTTATGAAATGGACAAGGAAGAAATGAATTATGGTTTGTTGTGTCATCTACCGGTACGACTGCATCCCCTGCTGCTGAAGCCAAAATATCAGCACAAGACACGACTCCAGGACACAAAGCTTCAACTTCTTTCTTGGCACTGTCAATAGCATAGAAGGCATGCAAGGAAATGTTAGGTGGTCCACCCATCTCTGCTTTGTTGCTGCCTTTTGAATTAACAGAACCAGAAGCATCTTAACCCTTGAAAACACAAATGAAGCAATCAATTAATTTGAATGATGAGGGTGCTAAGGTGAAAAAGAAAAGGGAAGAAAAATAGATGATGTTTTAGTTCTCACCCTTATGAAACAGTCATGGAAATGCATCTGAAGTAGAGCTGCAGGAACTGTTTTATCTCTCATCAGTGCATTCTTGACTGCATTTGTAACAATTGAGTCGAGATTGGGACATGTTTTCTCATATTTATTTGAGCTCAGAGCATCTGCCGGTAAAGATATCTAACATATGATAATTATGCTCAAGAGTAATGCAATAATGGAAGCCACGCTAATTTGTTTCTGGTAGCTCTCAGCTTTGGTTTTGCATAGAGCCAGAGTAGTTGTTGCTGTTGGTGCCATAACATAAATTGGTTAAAGATACTGACGATCTAAATAATGGAGTAGCACATGTTATCCTTACCATGTCATTGTTTCAGGATAATATCTTTGTCATTCTGTTTATGTACCTGCTGCCTAGAGACCTTTTGCAAGTTGATTTTAGAATTTCATTAATTTTAACTTTTTTTTTTCCCTGTATTATTCTTCTTCTTCATGCTGTTGCATTGAAGTGGTATAACCCGTCAGTGTTTGCACAACATGCAAATTACAATTCTCCACTTCAATTAAAAACATAAAAGACTAGAGACCCCATTCCTTATGGAACAGCAATTTTTCAATAATATTCGGTATGGCTTGCAAATGGATGGATATAGGTAGGGTTTAAATGGGTAGTGTGATAAATTATCTATTTACTCATTTATAATCCATATAATAATTATATGAGTATTTATCTCCATTTAACTCGTATAAATTTTAACTCGTTCATTTAGCATTTTAATTTTAATATATATTATACCATTTTATTTATAGATTTTATTTACCCATTTAATCTTTAAGGCATATTACATCATTTTATTTATAAATTTTATTTAATGAAAATTTTAATATATATTTTTATTTGTATATTTTATTTAATGTATATATTATTTAATCCTATTCATAATATACAAATAAAAATATATTTTAAAAAGTGAAAAATATTTTACTAAGGTATTTTTATTGTAATGATAATTTTGTTTTACAGTTTATTTATAAATTCTATCAAATTGGATAGAATTTGACTTAGTTATAATCAATTTTAAAATTTTAATAAAATAAAATTTTATTTATATGAAATATATAAAATATAAATTTATAAATATTGAATCCCATGGGTACTTTTAATGTAATAACCGAGATAAAAGCCAGCGAAGATTGAAGTCAATAGTGGGTGGAACACCTTAACAACTGTTTCTACTCTGAAGTCTAAATTATTATCTGAAGAAGGTACGAAGACCCACTTTACATTCACTGGTCATATAACGAAAAATAAAAGCTTTAGGCTGTGCAAACGGTATTTAGTGTCTTATGCCAATAAATTTTAATTCGGAATCCTTTGAGATTTTGAATTGCAATTCCAATTGAAAATTAATTGAAAAATAGAGTAGAGTTGAATACATGTCCTTAATAATATGCTGTTTGTAACTAAGTTGGCGGCCGTGCCATTTCAAAGCTAGACCAAATTTGTAGCATTTAATCCACAAGCAAACAACGAAAGCCGCAGTCCAAGCCCAAGGCAATAGAAAGACTAGAGCAGGGTGGCGCAGAAATGGGAACTTCAACCTGTCAACAATATTAAATGCCAAAAGTTTTTCTAGGTTGTTGTTTGTTTTGAAGACAATTTGCTTAAAAATATAATTTTTATAGAAGTGTAATCTTTTTAGTATGATTAAAAAAAAATTGTAAAATTACGAAGATCTTAAATTTATTTTTGATCATTTAACTTTATTATAGAAAAAAAAATATTTGACTAAGAGTTTAAACATATAGAAATTATTTAAAATACTTTATATTTTAAATAAATAAATTAGTGATTATGTAATATTTTATAATATATTATCTTAAAGTTGATGGATAAATTAAGATCTATTATTTCATTAAAAATAATTTGTCTTTAGAAAATATTTTCCTTTTAAGTGTTAAATGGATACCCTTATCCAACCTATGTCTGCCATATTTTAATAGGATTAGGTGGGTAATAATCTATTTAATACTCATTTAAAATATAACTCACTTATTTACCACTCCTACATCATTTTTAAAAGGTAATTATAGATGAGTAAATGGGCATAGGTGAACTCCGACACCCTTAATGTTTGGTAAAACTTGGAGTGAGATGAACAAGGACATCACTCTACCGTCATGTTTGGATATATATATATATATATATATATATATATATATATATATACTTTTTCTTTGATAAATTTTGCCACTGAAGATTGATGAATCAGGTACCATAGATGAATGAAAGTTTTATAGAAAATAAACGGATAATGATAATATTAAATATTTAAAAAATTAATGTCAAATGTAGTTTAATAAATTTCTATTATTCATTAAATTATATTTTGATGCTCAAAGTTAGATTTTGAATATAAAAAATTTGATGCAAGTATATATAAAAACTTAAAAGATAAGTTTTTATTTATTTTGCCCCCAAAAAAATTAAACAGGGTTTTGAAGTGATGACACGGTTTAAAATCCTGTGGAGGGATACGTAGCATTGTTTATAATTTTTTATAAAATGCACAACTTAAATATTAAAAACTCATTTTGTTTTTCTTCTTGGTTAAAATCAAAAAATTTATTTTAAGCTATATTACAAATCATCAAAAAAATCTTTTGAACTTGATGATGATTCTTGTAATAAAAAAAAAAAAAAAGGAAGCAAGATTATGAATTTCTTTTATTGGGATCACTACAATATTTAAGTTAGTAATATATTTAAAAGTTATATCATTCATTTGTATAACAACTACAAGAGATTATATAAGGTAAAATATTAAAATTTTGGTGAATTTTATTATAATACATTATTTTGTCTATCTATTTTCAAACAGAATAAAGTTTAATTTGTTCCTTCAACTATTATGTTGAATTGAATTAAGTCTAAAATTAATTTCTCAGCTTTCAAACTCGAAATTATCAAAGTATTACTTATTTAAACCTAATTTTGATTTATAGAAATAAGTGTGTATCACAACTGTATAATAAGAATGTGAATTTTTAAAAGAAAACTGTTTTAAATAAAAAAAAATATAACTTATCAAAATTTTCAATCAAAGACTTCAACATTGCTACTATGTCGCCACCATCATGAACTCAAAGCAGCAATGCTTCCACCATCACAACATCATTAGTGTGATCGCTTCATCAAACAAGAAATTCAAGAACCAAAAATAAAAGATAGGTTGCTATTATCCCAATTGAGAATAAAAAACAAAAATATAAATATTATCACCGCCAAACCAATAGCAAATCATAGAACATAAAATAGAAATTCTAACTAAAATGAAAAAATCTGAAAAAACCAAAAAAACTTAATTGAAGAGCAAGACAAAACAAATACAATTTCTTGAATTCAACAAGACACAACAAATCTTAGTAAAAACACAAAACATGAAAAAAGAAATTAAGTTTAAATTATCTTTTAAATCAAGAAATCCAGTTGTATCCAACACCAAAACCACCATCACCAATGCTAATAAATCAAAGTGATGATCCTATGAGAGTAAAATATATTATAAGAGCAAACCCATAAAAATTCAATAATCATTGTTGGGTTTTGTAGAATAAATGTAGCGGAAAAATTTTCTACAAAATATCCCACTAAGGATCCATGCGATTCGATTAAATCGAAAGGAAAAGATGTAAATCTTACCAGTTCATATGTGATATCACATATATGTTAGAAGGCTAAGAGAGGGTTTACACCGGTAACACCTTAACATGAGCTTGAAGTCAGACCAAGATGTCACCAAAGGATAATCGCATTCTACAGGTACCCACACGAATAAGCTTTTTCAAAAAACGGGTTATGTGCTAGTATTAGAGTTTTTCTCTCTCAAAATGTTTTAGAAAACGTGTATGCATTATATATTGTAGAAAACTCTAAAATGTGCATATATATTTTAAACATTAAGTTATTTTATGCTGTTGTCCCTAGACACCAAGAAGGAGGGGTTGAATTGGTGTATAAAAATTTAAACAATAAAGAAAAAGGGAAGAAGAAATAGTAGAATGGAGACAACCGATTTATAGTAGTTCAGGTATAATTGACCCTACGTCCACTCCCCAATTAACCAATTGGGTATTTCACTATCTCAAGGTGTTTTCAAGCTCATACCCAACTTGTACAACTTGTGTTTTGATGGCTAACATACAACCTTACGACAATGTGTTTTTAGCCTAACACACAACCTCACTCAAGTGTTTCACTAGGCTCACACTTAAACCTTTCTTGAAATGTTTTTACAGGCTAAAACTACAACCTTACAACTTGGTGTTTAGTGCTCACACCTAACAATTACAATTTCATAAAGAAAATAAAGAAAACGAGTAGAAAATATTGAGAGTTTTAATCACTTGTAATAAATTCCTTAGCAAGCTTATTCATGGTTGTTTGGTGGTGTATTTATAGCCAAACTTCACCAAAGAGACGTTGTAGATCATAGCTCATCAAATCTTTAAGACATGCTAGATAGATTTTGCATTAAATGATTGTCAGGATGAAATCGCAGTCACTACTGCCATTTCGCAGTCGCGAAATCCAAATTCTTTAAGAGAAACCCTATTTGTGTCTAACGGCTAGTCCATATGGTAGCTTCTTATTAGTTCACCAGGAAAATATAGTCGTTATCTTTTACCTACTTTCAGAAGTCGCGGTCGCGAGTTTTCTTGTACAGAACACGACAGGAGACGCGAATCCGTTCGTCGAAGTAGTCATCTTTCTTCCTCAGGATTCGCGGTCGCTACCAACAAGATGTCTCCGCGAAATTTGACTTCCAACAGTCTTCTGGGACACTTGTCAAGCTGTGGTTGTGGACTTGCTTCCCTCTTGAGTTACTTTGAAATTCGCAGTTGCTACTAAGGTGTGACTTTCACCGCAAATTCGTATGTCACGTTTTGGCTTCTTCTTTTCCATAGGTTGCGACCGAGAATGGCTCCGCGATTTCGCTTGCTTGAATTTCAGCATACCTTAACATGAGTCGTGGTCGCGAAACCTAGATTGCGATCGCGATTTATATGTCACTTTGGAGTTTATCAACTCCTTTCATTTCTTCTTGAGAGATTTATTTATTTCTGCAAAATCAACACTTATTTGAAATATTAGTGATGATCAATCTACTTTGTCAAGATCAAAAGAGGTTATAGATTTAGGATTAACCATCGTAGTCCAACAATCTCCCCCTTTTTTATTTTGACAACCTAGATTGATCCAAAGTGAAAAATAAGTGCAGAAAAGTAAAATTGAATCATAACTTAGCAAAGATGTCTAAGTGTAAAATAACTTAGTAAAAACTTTCTAAGTGTAAAGTTAATTTGCTCCCTAATAGTTGCTTAATTTGCTCCCCCTCAACTTATGCACTTGCTCACTTACTCCCCCTTAAATAGTTATCTCTAATTTTTCACTTGAATCTTATCTATTTTATCTCCCTCTTTGGCAAGATCAAAAAGATTAGATAAGACCAAAGATAAGTAAAGGGAAAATTAAGCATAAGTAGGAACAAGAAGCAAAATTATATAAGGAACAAACATTGAGATCACAAAGGGATGCAAAAAAGAAACAAACTTTTATATATATACTAAATATGAGATCACAAGTTTGATTACAAAAGGTAAACAAAGAAAAAACAAAGTACTAAAAGAAACCTAAAAACTAAAAAGCTGGAGAATCACTATCATATCCAGATGAGTCTTCTGCAGTCTCTTGAAGGCCACCTTCAGCCTCATCTCCATCTTCCACACCTTGATCCCCTTCTTGAGTATCGTTAAAATTCGTAAAGTTAGGGAGGTGGCAGGGAGGAATTCTGAGCTTTTCCTGAAGATCCACCATGTCGCTATGGAGGTGGGAGAGGAATATTGATCGTCTCTTCATCATTCGCATAAGTTTATTGATGCAAACAGCTAAGGCTAAAGCAAAGGATCCACTTCAACTTCAAGGCCCAATCATAAAGGGAAGGCTAAAGAAGTTTAAAGATGTAATTGGAGCATTCATGCAACAAGGAATTACACTTTGATTAGCCCAAGAAAAGCAAAGGATGTGTGAAGCCAATTAAAAGCTGATGGGAGATTAAACTCTTCAAATGAAGCACTTAACTCAATACATTGGAGCCTAACTTATGGAGAGCATCCAAGCACAACCCAATTCAACCAAGGCATGTAAAAAGAAGCCCAAGGCATGTAAAAGGAAGCCCAAGTTGTGTAAGCAAGGAAATAAGGCCCAAAGTCAAAGTTCTTGCAAGATTTTCTTAGTTGACGATATTTCCTAATGCCATTAGAATTTCCTCATCAGGTTGAATCCTTTTCCTTTTCTATTTAGGAAAAGTTGTTGTTTAGTTAGGAAAGTATCTTGGTCTAATCTTGTAGACCAATCATAATGTTCCTTTAGTTTTCTTATTTAGTTTAGGATTGCATTTTCCTTATTACATTAGGAAATATTGAATTCTGTTAGGGAATGTAAACCAAATCCTAATTGGTTTTGAATTAAGCATTGTAAGGCTATAAATAGCCCTTATATTCTACAAAGAGGAATGGAATTCAATTAATATTATTATTGTTAGCAATTTTGCTTGTGAGATTAAATTCTCTTCTTGAGTTCTTGAGTGGACTTAGTGAGATTGTTGAGTGAAGGCTTAATAATTTCACAAACTTGCTAATTCTGATCTTAAATTGGCTTGGTTAATTTAAGGTTTGAGTTAATGCAACTTTGAATCTTTATAACTTAGTTTGCTAGAAATAAGTTTTTTAGAGGTCTAGTTGGGATTTGAAGATCAAAACTCTAATACTTGGTTTGATAGATTTTGGGAAACTATTATTTAGCATACGGGTAAGGAATCTAATCCAACATTGTTCGTATAAAAAAGATGACTAAATAGTTAAAATAACACAAGGATAAAAAAATTCAAAATATTTAAAACTAAATAAAATAACCTTTCTCAACCCACTAATTAATGGGTTGAGAAAATGAGGTTTCAGAAGATTTTTTAAACCTTCCAAAAACTTTACCCTTCTATGAGAAATAGTTTCCCAAATAGAGTGTGAGGGTTTTTTAGCCTTAAAAAACTCTATCAACCTTTTAAAAACCTCAGTCCAAATAGTCTTTTAGTGTTGCATATAAAATTCTTATAAGTGCATAAATCGCTTTAAGTAATATAATGAGAAGTAAAGATTGTTCTCACAAGGATTGAATTTCGCAAGTACCAAAAAACTAAAATTTCCTATTATCTAACAATCGAATTGATAAAAGAATTAATTAAACCAAACCTAAAATTTTAAAATAAATTAACAAAATAGAATTTAAATTAAAGAAAACTCTTATGTAATTGATATCTAGGGAATTCAGGTGCACCATAATACTGTCCACAATTATATCAAGGCTTTTATATCTCATGTAATTGGGTTATTCTTTGAAGATGGATTTCCTGAATTATTCAATAATTCCTCTCAAGTGAAATTGAGTCTATTACTATTGAGTTTGCATTTGCTCTCATGATCACAAAACTCAATAACAATGCATTTGATTCCTTGAACAATTCATTAACATATTTAGAGATCAAGCCTACTTTCGTGGTCTTAATTCTCTAGTTCAATATGTTATGACTAATTCTAGACTTTCACTCATGCTACATAATTTGGAATCTCAAGTAATGAATATATATGACCATTCATAGACACTAGTCAATTAAGCTTAAACACATCGATCAAAGAAACTAAACATAATTGAAATAAATATCTCTTCATATAATCATGGAAAAGTATTGGGTTTTCCCCCTAATCTTTAGAATTAAAGAATTAATTCATTCTAGAAGAAGAAGAAGTAAAGATAAAGAAACCCATTGAAATTAGAATAAGAAATCCCAAAAGAAAAGAATAATCCTTTTCTAAACAATAAACCCTAAGAAAAACTCTCTACAATCTCCTAAAATTCTCTCATAACTTTGATGTGGATCAAAGATCCAAATTTCTCTCCTTGGATTTGCCTATTTTTTCGCTCTTTAGAATGTTTCTCATCATGTCACTTCTTCTTTTTTAAAATAACTCGATCTGTATTTATGAAATCTAGTTTTGCCGCTTTGCATGACATGGATTATGCAATTTGCTTATGGACTTAACTGCAAACTTGAATATGCACTGCTGACTTGGCTAACTCTATATCCTTGCATGATGTAATGCATGGGCCATGCAATAGCCTATACAATATTGATGAAATCACATTTGAGCATGTTTTTTTAAAAATTCCTCTGCAAACATAAAAGGGTAGAAAATTATCTTATTCCAAAATGAAACACCATAATAACTAATGAAAATTCATAATTCTAACCTAAAGATATTTGCTAAAATAATTCATATCACTTGGCGTTCAATGCTTACATACTCACTTTCTCCATAAAGATCATAAGTGGCCAACTACAAAGCTGAAGAGGCAATGACATTGTAATTCATTGATATTATTTGCTTGGATAAGTTAGCAATTTGAGTCTGCATAGCCATCAACTAATCGACCTTTAAGAATCCATCTACCCTCCTTAATATTGATCTTTAAAAAGGGCATTGGTAATTATTGGTTGTCATCTCCTCAAGTAATTATTATCTTTTATCCTCAATTTTTGCCATGAGGCCACACCCTACAGCTGCATCTAATGTGTTTCTCAACGTAGGAGTTAATCCATTATAAAGTTTGCATGATAAGCCATTTTAACAAACCATGATTTGGAAACTTTTTTAGTAACTCCTTGAATTTATCCCAAGTTTCATAAAGACAATAAAAACAATTATCATTTATCAACTTAGTTGTCTTTGTAGGTAGATAAAACCTGTTAAGGAATACCCATGATAATTAGCACTAAGTATAATAGAGCTTGGAGCTAAAGAATACTGCCAAACTTGGCCATATCTCTTAATGGAAAAGAAAATAACTTCAATTTGATGGCATTCAAAGGGACTTCGCTTTACTTGAATGAGTCTTTTTTCACTAGAAATATGGATCAACGAGTGTGTGGATCCCAATGCGATTGTCCTCCAAACTAATTATTCTAAATCATCTGAATAATATCAAGTTTTATTTAGAAATTGTTGGTATTTACAATTGTTCTTTTAACATCAGGTTGTGGTTCATCTACTGAGGGTATAACATAGTCCTTTATAGCTTGCTCATTCACATTATTGTTCACCATTAGTGGTGTTGCCTTCTTATGTGTTCCTCTTATCTTTGCCTTCTTTTACTAGCTTTAAGACTCATTTCAATCTCTATGTCAAATGTTTTAAGGTTTTGCACCACTAGGTCTAGACTTTTAGTCCTTTGCATACAAGAAAAGAATTGTACCTAAAACAAAAAAGCAAAATTCTAGATCAAGAATCGAATCAATGATTTTGATATTATAGCACCAATCCATAATAACAATGCCAAATTCTTGAGTTGAATTTATTCAGTCAAGCGTTAAACTTATAAATCACCACAAGTGTTGTTGTCCCTAGGCACCAAGAAGGGGGGGAGGTTGAATTGGTGTATAAAAATTTAAAATAAAGATGAAGAGAAGAAGAAATGATAGTAAGGACACAAAGGTTTTATAGTGGTTCGGGCAAAACAATCCCTACATCCACTCCTCAATCACTCAATTGGGTATTTTACTAAGTCAATGGTGTTTTCAAGCTCACACCCAACTTACTACAACTTGTGTTTTAATGGCT